>JTDE01002284.1:68204-80291 GCA_014338405.1 Paragonimus skrjabini miyazakii | reverse complement strand
TTTCGGCCGCCACGTCTCGCCCGTGGGTCCGATCCGGTCGAGCGATGACTCATTCGGTCGCCCACGCCGTTCTCCATCCGCTCACCGTGGGTGTTTGAACGCACCTCCCCCCTGCGTTGGGGTATTCCGCCGAGAGCTGGAAGGCTCGTACTTCCTGCCTGACAATCCCCCACAATATGTCCTGAAGTGGGGGCTCAACCTATGGGTTAGCCATAAGCTGAACCTAATAAGAAATAGCTGACGAAGTTTTTTGCAGGGACGTGCACCACAGCAGAAGGCGAAATTACTGTCTTCGATAGTCTGCCAAAATCACAGGTCAGTCGAGGTGGATCGTCATGAAGAGGATCAGTTAGACCCTTGAAAGTCTGCTACAAACAACAGATTTGTAACACTGTGCTTTTAATTAACAACTTCAAGAACATCACTAATTAAGTAAATTGAGTGATACAATTCAGCAATGCATTTGGCGTGCAGGATCCTTTTGTGTTTGATAGAATGGTCAGATAAGTGTTTATGTTGTCGTTAGGGAATAACCGATAGCAGACCTGGTTTATAATCTACAGCTTAGTTACACCAATCCCGATTTTACTAAACATCCATGGTGGAAATACATATTTATTGAATCTATGCGTATGGCTACATATTCGTTCAAAAACGGGCATTTTAACGATTGAGAAACATGCTCTACAAATTTTACTGTTACTTCACCTGTTGGCCATATCGTTTCTGCAAACAAGATAAAGGCAGTCGTTTTATACAACAATTGAGCAAATGTTGCCAGAAAGTTGCAAGCAGACTTTTGTTGAGATGGTCTTTATAAGAAATAATTTATGTAGAGTAGTAAAAAAATAAGTACAATGAAACATTTCGCCAAATTTCCGTTTGATAGCTGTCTTAGGGTTTGTTTCTGCTATCTTGTTAAAACATTGTGACACCTCAAATGAGGATGTCTCTGTTGAAGACCTGTATTACAATGGAATCTAAAATCTCCGTCTGTTTCAATCCAAATGCCTGTTAGGATATCAAGTTGTAGAGTCTAGCGGCTATATATGTTATGCAAGATACTATAACCAATATATCACTTTTGAAAATAAAATCAGGTCTGATGTCAGTCCAGTTGTAATTTCTAACACTTGGCGAAGTGTTTTTATCCATGTAGTGAATGGTATAAGACATGTAATAGTAGCTTTTGTTAAACGTTTAACTCCATCGACGGTTTAGCACAAAATGCATCAGTTTCAACCTGTGAGTCACTGTCATGATAACCAGTAGACTTGCACCGGAGACCGATAATCTCTGTCACGTGACCTCGGGGATAAAGGTAAATTATGTTTTCTGCTTGAAATCTAGACACATTTAGAAAAGAGCAGTCTGAAGCATAGTACATACTCGTTCAGCAAGCAGGGAATTCTATGTAGGCAGTTAAGTACGGAAACACAGAAGAACTTTGAAAATTAGGCGAGATATTACAAAATTTACATGAAGTTGTCTGCTCTGCAGCAACAGTAATTGTGAAATGCACATTTTTGGAAAAAAACATTCGCATATAGAGCTGTAGGTAGCTTAATTATTTATGAAAGTTCACAGTCTAACGAACATTCTGACTAGTTAAGCACATGCAAGCTGTCAATTAACGTACAATAATTGGGGGTAATAAACGGGAAAGAATCACGTAGTTAAACTAGTCGTTAGGTCTCAACAACGATATCTGTGACGCGACACGTGCATCGCTTGCAACAACCCATGCAAAAAGCTTGATAAAACCGTCAGATGAATAATATACATTATCGACGGAATATTGAGGGTGCATTAGTCAACTCTGAATTAAATAACACTAGTATTAACGTTTTATTCAGAACATTGACTGCAAAATCTATCAATTCTTTGTGGTATGTTTTACCAACTTCTATGTAGAAGTTTACTGTGATGGAAAAAGTGAAAAAAGAACATTATTGCAAACTAACCGCCATCCGATACCGGATGTAGCATATTCTTATGGAATGGTATGTAGTGCAGAGAATTTCCCAAAAGACGATTCTTGCTTTCTACAGACGAATATGCTAGTTAATGTTCGAATTTTCATGTGCGTACTTTTTTATCCGCTGGGCTGGAGAAAGTTTCATATCTGTTCTTCATTGAGACTAGCAGTTTACCACACATAACCTGCCTAGCACACATGCACGCATAAGCTATCACATACCGGAAGCAGTAAATACAGAAATACTGGACCCAACACACGCTATTTGGCTGCCAGACAGATTAAGATCAGACGCGAAGACCTTGGTTCTCCATGCTGATTCCAACTTTTCAGGAATACACCGACTTACACAAGTATAGGTACATATGCAAAATTCCCATTAGTTCCCGGAGGTGTTTCGGGTTAAGACTTAAACGTTATCCATGTAGAAGACGGCAATACTTCTACTATGAATACCCCTGCTAAGAGGTGTGCTGATGCTACCCTATTGAAACGATCGGTATTAATTAGTGTCCGTGAAAATTGCTTACATTTTGAACGCTGTTTTCCTATGACAAAGTGAATATTACAATTATGATGGAGGTTCACTTATTTTTGTGGGCCTTGTCTTAAGAAAGTGTTAACTAAACAGCTTTTTTAAGTTTGCCTTAGAACGCTTTGCTTTTGCGTGACTTGAGTTAGGAACAGATTTTCGTAACACAAAGATGTAACAACGAAAGCACAAAACTAATCAGATTTAGTTGTGTCACAATCCTGAAGACTTCTATTGTTATAACATCTGTCCGAATCTGAACTATGAGTTTTATATGGTTTGAACGCTGAATTAAGTTGAACTTTGACACAGACCAATGAATTAATGTATAGTTCTTGTTGATCAGCCTATTCTGAAAACGAAAAAAGTCATATTACTTTTCTGCCCTTTTTGAATAGTCAGAGGCGTGTAATTGATGGAGTTTGAGTGAGGTGAGTTGTTGACATCGGATGTGATAAATCACTGTGTTGGAAAATTGGCAAAATCTTGGTGAACTACTGAAATACAGCCAAATAAGATAGGATAGGATAGAATAGTGTATTCATTGTCTGTTTATGAAACAGACCTAGAATTTGGTGGAGGTATGTCGATGATACGTTGGTGGTGATGCGTACAGAAACTATTGAGAAATTCATGGAATACATGAATTCCTTTCATCAGCATATCAAATTCACAGTTGAGCGCGAATCAGTTGACCGTGAACTGAGTTTTCTAGACTGCAGAATACGAAGAAGAGTCGACGGCAACCTGGACACTGGCGTGCACAGAAAGGACACCCATTCGAATCGGTACCTTTCCTTCAGCTCAGAACACCCCATGTGCACCAAGAAAGCAGTTGCATACAGCTTGTTTCGCAGAGCCCTGTTATTAACCAGTTCCGAGGGTGAGCGATCGAAAGAATATAAGATTGTCAAATCGACACTGAAAGCCAATGGTTACTGCGACAAAATTCTGCGTCCAATTCGGGAGCTGCCTTGTGACAAGATCAACGAGCCTAGGAATTGGCTGTCAACTGCCGTTATTCCGTACAGAAGAAATACATCAGAGGACCTTCGACGGGTCCTTAATCAGTATAATATCAGAGTGGCATTTAAAGCCACCAACACATTGAGGAATAAGTTAGTTCATTTAAAAGACAAACGAACCGTTCTAGAGAAATCGGACTGTGTTTATCAAATTAACTGTAAGGATTGTCAAGCTTCATATATTGGACAGACCGCCCGGCAGCTGGAAGTACGTACCAAAGAACACGTACGATGTAGTAAGAAACCTCCTACCGACCCTCAGCAACTCCGGAAATTAGAACACGATTCAGCCATTGCAGCACACGCAATCCTCAACCAACATCAAGTTGATTTCGAACATCCGACTGTGCTTAAATGTGGTTTCCGTAACCACAAAGAGCGGTTATTGACAGAAGCCTTGCTGATCGCTAATACACCGCAGGCAGTGAATCGATCAGATGGTTTGGAATTGTCAGTCGTTTGGCGCGATTTACTGGGTGAACAACAGTGACACCACATAGGAGACGTTTGTGACATGTCTGTCACCCACCCCTATCCCAGACAGTCTATACGCACGCGGATTAAAAACGCATGCAAATATACACGCACACACACACACAAGCACACATTAACTCTTTATGCTTATTCGCACCTTGGGATCTTCATGTGGTGACCTCTGGTGAACCGTGAACCCTTACATCCTACTGGTAGCCTGTCTACACACCGCAGGTGAAACACACAAACATGTGCCAGTTGTTGACTGCCTAATCTGAAGCTTGTACATTGTAAATTTTCTGATTTAAATCGCTTGATAAAGGCTCTCCGAGAGGGTCGAAATGTTGCGAAACCGATAACTCTTTTGGTTTTTAACTCGTTGTGGCTTAACCAAGGAATTACTTAATAATGTTTATGAAACACCTCAAAACAGACCGCCTTGGATGTCGTATGACACAGAACACATTGAATTGAGGCTTATATCACTTGGAAAGCCTAATGTCAAGGAGTGCTGTTCCTCGAAGTTATTTAGTTGAAATATGTTGATCGACTAGAACTATTTTCAACAAGAGTTGCTCAGATAGACGGAATTGTTAGAATGCGAGGTCAAAAAAATAGGGGCTGTCTGTTCAAATACTGCTAGTTGCAAGCAGTTAGATACAACCACAGTACATCCGCGCGGACGAAATAGGGTATACTGTGTGACGAAATAGGCAAACTTGTCTAATCGTTTCTTATTCCATCTGAGTACTTATGACTATCATGTTCAATGTAGGCCTATTACGGTAGTTCAACTTGAGAGTTCGAGGGTAAATTAAAAGCAGCCCGTTGTGATAGGCGTAAAATATTTTAAATAAAAATATGATTTCAGTATAACATCAATAAAAAGGCTCGAAACAGTAAAAGCTTGATTGTCCAAGAAGCATTTTACGAGATAATAAGTCGGTTTGTTTAAAACGTTACACTGAAAAAGTCGTCACATAACCGCACATCAAAGTTTGTTTGAGTTCTGAAAGGTTCCCAGGGCTCTCATGACGAAACAACACGTTAATCTTATCGGACAAAATCCAGCCTGCTCCGGTGATGGGCCCATCGTAGATCAAGAAATTGCACATCCCTCAATGGATAGTTCTTTAGAACCTAAGTGTTAGTCTGAAAACAACAGTTTAGTTCTATAAAGGCTTACCAAATGATCCGTGGGTTTTGTGGGCGATTAACTATAGACAAGATCTCTTGTGTATATGTTTTCAAAAAATCTCCGATACGTTCTGAAATCTGAGTACTTGAAATTAATAAACCTAGTGTCACCAAGATTTCTAACTAGTGAGGGTACAAAAGGCATTATATAAAATAAAATTTCCCGCCTCATATTGGCCCTTATACCAGAAAACAATGGTTTATAATGTTTTTCCAGCGGGCAACAAGATGTGAGCTCAGGAAATTATATTTCGTTCTTGTCTTAACTCAGTTCGTTTGGAATTATTTTAACTTGCTTTCAATCAGAGTTTCCATGGTGACAAATACTGAGGATACTGAATTATCTAGTGCCGGAGAAACTCTTGTTTGTTTACCAACTCAGTGTTCCAACTGTTGCTAGCTGTTAATATTGTGTGCTTCACTGTTAGGCTGCTCACCGCTGCAAGAAAATTGCGTAAACTTCACAATAATGTGCATGCGGGGATCAGTTGTCAGCACACTATCTTTCAAAGAGTGTGCAGTGTCTGAAAACGCTGAACCGACCTTGATATGTTCAGTGCATTAAACGTGACCGCTGTAATTTAAATAGTCCGTATGCATTAACGTCACTTAACCATTGCACGTCACTAACTTCATTCAGAATTCATGAGACCAGCACGATTTTTCCCAAGAAAATAGAATTTCTTCAGAGAAACATTTTAGATTCCTTCTGACGGTTGTAATCCGGAATATATGAACGTTGTATCTGAAATTTTAGATTGAAGCAAATGTTTTGTATTCATATAACCCCAAAGAATGAAATCAAGATTAAGTGGTCATTTCTACAGTGGTGGCATAAAAGTTGCGGGAGGGGCTAAGTAGGTAAATGTGCGTGTTTGTCACTCGGTCTCGGTTTGAGGAAAATTGCACGAATATGAAAAGGGAGCTAAGCAGCGTAAAGTTAGCCAAGATAATTCAGGGTTTTAAGCAACATTTAAGATAATCATCGTTCTACTGTCTGGAAAGAACAGTTGCCATAGTGTTGCATAGAAACACCTGGAGTCGTATATGAAAACTGACGATGTTCACACAAAGATAAACCTAATATAATAGACGAAAGATCCAGGGTAATATTGTCAAACGGTTGCCTAAACAGAGGGGATAGAAAACCAGCAAGCAGTGTTTTTTATCATATTACAAGATCATTTTTACTCTGTTTCAGTAACAGACGTATGCGCTACAGTATCGTTACTGCACAGAAATAATATATTGTTGGGCAATACAACTATGGAGTGTTCTGTATGTCAAATCGGGGTAAAAATGTTCGACCGTTGGCCTTATTTTATAATGAAGTGGCATTCATTCCATCATGCAATAATCCTAGTCGACTCACTCCAAACTGTAGACATTTCAGTGAGAAAGCAGATGTATATGCAATTGTGGAACAATGTTGTGCCTACTCGCGTCATTCAGTTTACTTTGTTCGGAAACTAGGATGTTCACTTTAGGTAATTCAAAAAGTAGATGTCTTAATATAATGACCTTTGGTTTTCTGTTTCACATTGCTGTAAATGAAATAGTCAGTTGGTCAGAAATACTCATCAACGAGATTCAGCTGACTCCTCGGGCTTGTAATTTCCGTTACTCAGCATTTCGTGGTATTACTTTTGTTCTGTTTCAGATAATTCTGAATAAGTGGATTCCCTGAATTGTTTTTATGGATGCGGATGGCGTATAAACTGTTCCAGTAAAATGGACAAAATGAACTTCCATTTACTTACAATATCTTAACTGAACAGATATTTTGTATCATTAAATTTTCAAAAAGATAAGTTGTGGTAGACTGGATCATATTTTTTGCATGTGTACAACGAATGTCATGTATAGGTGATAAAATTAATTGTCTTCATGGGTAATCAAAACATTTCGTAATTTTGTTGGTCCGAACACTTTATTGGCAGTATTAGAAGAAAAACGGACGAAAAATATACACACAAACCAATTTTTTTTAAATCTTCAGACAGATTCTCATTTATTAAAAGTGATCGAAGACTAAACACCGGGTTAGATAAGTTGTTATTGAGAAGAATCTTATCGAGTAACGTTACGGACATTAAATCATCTAACAAGTAATCTCACCCTGTTGAGAGCCTTCTCAGAGTTAATCTACAGAACCCTTGTAAAAATCACCTTATCAGCTAACAGACAGTCCTACATCACATTAAACTGGACGCTTAGAAGTTACCACCAAAACTTCAGTATGTTAATAGGTTATTGTACAATTGCTAAACTCTCATATTGCAACGTACTACCCAGTTTTATGGTTAGGACTAGTGTACGGTCCATCTACGTTACGTGCTGCATGTGTATACACACATGCACACATCGCACAATCGCCCACTCACGTGAACTGTCCCGTTTCACACCTGCCGGTTGCAAAGGTCACATGCAAAGGTCATATCCACTGTAAACTCTATTCATTATTACGTGTAATTCACTTTCATGCTGGCTCAGTCAGAATACACAAGGTTCCTCCTAACTCCTTTGAGTTCTCACTTCAGTGCGTAGTGCATATACAACAACTAGATCGTTTGTACTCGTAGATGCATGAACAATATCCCTATCCAGTTTCTGAGGTCACTAAATGAAAACGATCTGCTGTGTATGAGTTTTTTTATGTTGATGCCATGTGGCATTAGTAACTTTATGAAACTCCTCTTTCATTCATAACTTTTTATTACGCTTCGCGATTACAAGCGGTTGAACAAAAGTCAGCTAACGAAAAGATGGATAAAAATAAACAAGGATTTTATCTCTCCTTTTCAAAACTACTACCTTGTGAACTTGTAGTATGGACGTTTAGTGAAGTTCAAGGATCAATTCCAAATAATGTGTAACATTGGTTTGAGATTGTGACAGTCACTTCAAGACTCCTGTTTACAAATCAGCACAAGAAAGGGACGCCCGGAATGTCGTTCATCATTGCATCCCCAACTCTCGTCTCAAAAGGTATCCTTGTCTTAAAAACAACCTGCGATTCCATGTTATAACGGGCTAAGTGGACAGAACTAACAAGCCCTGGTTCACTATCCTCACATAAAACAAAACCTTGTTTGTCAGCATCAGGTAGCTGGTGTGCCAATAATAATCGTTATCAGGAAATTCTAGATTTCGAAGATCATCTATCCCAGATAACTCAATCCACTGTAGCACCAGTATTTCCGGGTGAAGAGAATACCAATCCCCCAGTTAGTATGGAATCTGGAACGTTTCTCTAAATTACCACAAATGTTTGCGGTGCTCCCACTCACGGGGATCGCAAAACGTGATTTTCGTTGTGGGGACAATTGTTGATATATGTGTAGTTTATACACTTATAAGCAGACTAATTATAAAGATGTTCAGTCCGTTAAACGCTTGAAAATAACAGCAACTTTTCAAACACGCCGAAAAACGCAATGTGCTCGCCAGGCTGATGCTTGGACGAAAAGTGTTGCAGCGTCAGCCGTTTCACAAACTGTTTTTCCTGAAAAAACCTTACTCACATGGAACTTCATTCATTATTAAAATTGTTTGTTTTTCCATGCAAGTTGCACGGGGTTGTCGACTTTTTGTCTGCAATGTGAGGAAAACACAAAACGGAACGTTTCACTGACTGTTCATCTCGTAGGAATTGTAACTAATACTACTCAAGCGGAAAAAGATCGACAGAATAAAAGCAGTGTAACTTTGAGTTAGCCAGACGAACGCACTTTACAGTCTGGAGTGTAGCGATTTCCGAAAAAGTGACACATGGATCTAAACAAATGCGGTTTCCTCGGCTGAGACTGTTTTTAGTAATGGTATGGTCGGTGCAATATGTATCCTGAAACTCGTGATCGAAATTTGTTCGCTGATAGGATTATCGGCACGTTTTTTGATGGTCAAAAAGATCGTAAAGGCGGTTACAGTGCCCTTCTAAAGAATGTCTTTTGCTGAGGTGTGATTTTTGGCAGAGAGATCTCTGTATTACACATTCTGATGTCATATGTTCGTCTGATTAATGGTTTGAGGACACTACACTCTTATGTTTGTAGAGCCTCTGACGAAGCATATTTAATTTTGGTGAAGTACCTCACCGTATCTTCGAGCACTTGACAACATTCAGGTCATCCACAGTATTGGAGTCCGTGTGATGGTAAAATGAAATATTTTCCTGTATCTACTGTGGACGGTTTCTGTAGTGATTTAGCAGTAAACTCAAAATATGTGCCTGAGCATATTTGTGGACAGACACAACCAACAAGGACGAGCAAAAGTCCAAAACGCCCAACGGCAATTTACGTTTGTATATGCGGTATAGGTCGCCCTATATCAAATCTATATTACAGAATGATATCTAGTAGCTACTATTGCTTCCATTGTGCTAAAATGTGTATGCTTGAGTGGCAACAACGGCATTGTGTCTGACGATGTGCTTATTCCAGTAAAAAGCGGCTCAACTTGGCTAATTTCAGCAGAACGAACTAACATCAACATAAAATACGTGTGTGAATTTTGGATCCAAGTATCGTACTCAAAAAACCAAGTATAAACCGTGGATTAAACAATCCCTGCCTTTCCATCCATTCGAACTGTTCACATTTTCGTGAGTGTACAACTCTTACTGACCGATGACAATAGATCGGCCGAGGTGGTGTTGTTTAAGTTTTAAGCTTAGACCATTGCATTATTAAGATGCAGTTGAAAGCGATATTTCAGTAGTGTATCACACAGTTTTCTACAGTAGCACAGTGTAACCTTCAGGCATATTTCGGTGCATCACGATAGGTACATAGTGAAATCTGCATATATATATACATATATAAAGCTAACGAGCAAGCTGTCTAGAACCTATAGTTGAATTCGAAGGATTTTTGACTAACCCATTCTCATCTACGATATTGGGTTCCAAATAATTGAAAATATCTGTAGAAATAATGTAAAAACAATTTTAATCTCAGCGAACAGGACAATTTTCGATATATTCTCATATTGGGTTGGTAAAATTGTATGTCAAATCAATTAACAGTTCTGTTCGCTGAAACCAAAATTGTTCTTATATGATTACCGTGGAGATTTTCAATTAGCTGAAACATACCAAGGACCTCTTGACGGTAAACCAACTCAAGCAGTACTTGAAGTTTAGCACCAGACTTGCGGGGGCAAGAACAATTGTTCAGTTCCTATCCGAATATATTGATAAGAATGAATATTCTTCAATCCATTGGAAGTCTCGTCGTCGTAACCGAGTCCAGCCAGTCAGTAATTCACTGAAACGATGTGCACGGAATGAACAGGAGACATACACTTCCCGGTTAGCAGAATTCGGGCGTAGTCTAGCTCAACGTTACCATACGGTGCAGAACCTTCCAGTCCAAAGTGCAAAAGATCGTAGAAAGATTAACCGAAGTCGGACAGATCTACTCCTGAGAATCAGTCCAAAGGAGAGGGGAATGCAATTCCCGGAACAACCAGAGCGATATGTTCATAATTTTTGCTCTTTGACGTTGAATAAAACGCTGACTAACATCTTGACACTTGGTTCAACATCATGTTCATCCGGTGGCAAATGCAGGCTATTTGAACTTGAGATTCAGTTTGGAAACTTTAACGATCAGATCCACTTACGGTAATGCTTGCTCCGAGTACCTAGGTTCTGCTGAATAGTAGTGAATACATTCCGAAAATTATGAGTATTTTGTCTGAAAAAACGAAAATTCAGAAAGTGAAACCGGGGAAAAATAACACAGTGGCATTTTAAAAGGGGTTTTAGGGGATTCTACGACGGTTGAAGCAAGCTGATGCCACCACTGCACATGTATTCGAGCGCATCCGTCCAACAGGAACCTGCATCCCACGCGGCCGTACGGACCGCCACAATTACACAAAGCCGAAGTACTGCTTAGACCGATACTCGTCATGCGTATTCCGCCCCACCATGCTATTGCGCAATGGATTGTGGAGATCCTGGGGCCGATCGAGAGAGAAATTACGGAATAACGTTTGAGGGACACATTTGAATTCATGGATTCAATTTTGAAACTCAATGTGTCGGACAAGAAAATGCTATCCTTAGATATCTCGTCCCTATTTACCAATGTCCCCTTGGTCAAAACAATGCAAATCTTGTGTGATTATATCGACAGTCGCCGGATCAACGTCGTCCTACTGGTGTCTGAGTTGAAGAAGTTATCGATGTTCTGCACTAGCAACATTCAGTTCCAATTTAATGGTGAGCTTTATCGCCAGATTTATGGCATAGCAATGGGCTCACCGTTAGACCCGTTACTGGCGGACATTTTTATGAGCATGCTCGAGAATAACGGGCTGGACGGAACAGTTAGAACAACCAGTTATTATCGACGATATGTGGATGATGTTTTTTGCGTAGCGGACAGAACGAGAGATTTACAGAAGTTTTTGACCGTTTTTAACATGGAGCATATGAATATCGGGTTCACTTTGGAACGTGAAACCGATGACCACATGCCATTTTTAGACGTAGCACTAACGCGCAGATCAGATGGATCGTTGCAGCGAAGTGTATATAGAAAGAAAACGTGGAGTGGGTAATATCTAAACTTCCACAGCTATGTACCGATTAGTTTGTAACGGAGCCTTGTACGCTGCTTGACAAATAAAGCAAAAAGAACCCGCATGGAAGATACGACATAAATGGAGTTAAGCATGTTACATAATATCCTTTCCAGTAATGCCTATCCTGAGATGTTTGTTACCAGAAACATGCAAGGGAGATCTATGCAAGCTCCAGTATACCCAGTTGATAAGAAAAATATCTATATTACTTTGCCGCTCAACGGGGACGTAGCAGTCTAGCTGATAACGTGCCAACTAGCTAATGCGATCTGTAGTACCTATTA
>JTDE01002284.1:57898-68010 GCA_014338405.1 Paragonimus skrjabini miyazakii | reverse complement strand
GCCTGGCTGATTGTGACCGTAACACACAGACAGGGATAGAGCGTTTTTAATTGTCTACCCTGTACAGGCCGCCGTGTCGCGAAAGATCAAGTGGCTCATCCTGTCTGAAGCTGAGATGGTCGTTATTCGATCAGGTCAACCGGATTTGTGTGTTCAAAAACAGCTCGTTCAAACTTTAGGATTACCATGGCCAAACGCGTACAGTCAACCCACTCAACAATTTGATTCCGACCCTCTCAATTACCCCCAATTAAAACTGACTTCCTAAAACCTACTTCCCTTGTGATATTGGGTTGATCAAACTTTGCAGTGAAAAGTGAAGTAGCCTAGAAACGATCTACTCAGTACGCGGCAGAAGTCATTGAGACAAAATCGGACAAACTGAGTGTGTCGAAGATGTGCGCTACAGACGAGATCTAATGAGAGCGAAACTCGAGTCTAGTGCTTCTGCTGTTCGAAAGTGACCGACTGGGAAGTCTATGGGAATGCGACAGCTGCGATCATTTGCGGGTGGTGTTCAATTTGAAATTAACCAAATCTCCGACCACTCATCAGTAATCTAAAATGTCGTGTGGCAGGTTTAATGAGATCAGAGATTTCGATCTGTTTAGGAAGTCTTAATCGTGGGGTTATCGATTGGAGTTAACAGGCTGTAACCGTGTCTGTTATCGAGAAGATCGAGCCACCTGATCATTACTCACAATCGCAAGTGGTTCAGCGTTTACATGATAACTCAATCGTGTCCAATGTAAGGTCAATGGCGCAGCGGTAAACACGGTTCCCTCATGAAAGCGCGGCCGCAGTTCTGATTGCGGCAGTGGCGGGGATATGCACTACTGACGTGTCTAGTGCTTCTTGTCGAAAAGGGCTTACTGGATCGTCTATGGGAATGTGACAGCTGCGATCAGTTGTGGATGATGTTCAATGTGTATGAAAACCAATATTCCCTACTACTGATCAGTAAACTGAGTGTGCTCAAAATATCCGGGTAGGTATGTTAGCAACTCGTCATCGTTTTACTTCATCAGCTTTCGATTGAAAGCCCCTTCATGTGGTAGTACATTTTGTTCACCCCAACAAACAACATTAACATCGGGTCAATGACTCAGTTCCAGCTTCTGTCTGCTCAGCTTACACAAATCATTGCGATATCAGAGGACGCTGGTAGTTGGTCTAAAGTCAGTCTAGTCAGTCTCCAGCAAAAACAGAGTCCCGACTCCGAAACATACATAGACTTTCTCAGCTACGACTGAATGGAAAATTGATAGTCCTAAAACCTGTAAAAGGCTCTGGCATTGTGGTCCTGGATGAAGTTACCAATATATTACGAATGCAACCACTAGTGAATGGCACCACCAGATGAAGCTGAGATGGCTCAGCAGATAATGCTACCAAGCTTATTCGACACAATAATAGGAAAATATAAGCACTACTTAAAGAAAACTTCTTTGAACGAGAAACACCAAATCGTTTGGGTGCAGAAGATCACATGCTCGGTAACTGTAGGGCTATCCCAAATCATACCAGGTTGTTATACCTCTGAGACCAATATTCTTTATGTCTAATTCAACAGAACAAAAGTTGACACCGTTATTGGCCGGTAAAACAACCAGTGGTTCAAAATACTCTGTGAGTTAGTTTTCAGCCAATCGGCTTACTCGGTAGTTTGAACTGTACCAACAGACGTATAGCCAGCGTGGACATAGCTTTTCGTTTAAAAATGCTTTACTAATAATTAGTTTGGCAGGTTTATGCTGTTAGATGAGACCGAAATGTGAGGGCTTAGGCTTCGCCCGGATTCGAACCAACGACAGAAACACCATGTCCAAACGCAGCTACTGGGTGTATTAGGAAGCCACGCCAGTAGTTCGGAAATTTCACATCTGGACTCATCTATAATCATATATCCACCAAACTGCTTACTAATAAAAAACATTTCTATGTTCAACAGTAGCGTTGCTTTATTCCAACGTGAACTGTTCGAAAAATCCTGCGTGAGTAGTCGATCCCTTGAATCATTTATTGGACAGTGGGACGGGTGGATAACCGAGTCCAAATATGACAGTTCGGAGTTCCTGGCGTGTTTTCGTTGCCCATCTAGTAGACCGGTTGCCGTGTTTGGGCATGTTGTCTCTTTCGCTGGTTCGAATCCGGTCAAAGTAATGACATTTTACAATTGGGTCTCATTTATAATCACAAACGTTTCTCGGATGCATCCGGCAGATGTAATGTTTTGTTAAATTGACTCACGTTATTGTTAAATAGGAGTGTCTTTGTTTGAGTTAAAACCTATGCTCCTATGCACAACGAGCACCAACTTGACTTTTAAGGAGCCGACTGTATACATAGATTGATGGCGTAATCATAATCAGTCATATCGGTACATTGCTAGACGATATTTTCGTGGCTCACCTGTATCAGAACAGAGGCGCCATCAGCAATGAAATGCGTTGTGATCAGTGTTATGCCGACGATATTCCGTTAATCATCGACACCAAGGACATGACAACAAGTATATTCTGCTCACCGAACCCGCTTTATTACAACAATAACCAAACCTTTGAGCATGAGCATGTTTAGACTCTGGCGTTTTTGGGTATTCTAGTGAGGCGACGGAATAATGGCTTCGTACTACAGTCTGTCTACCGAAAACACTTGGATGGGGCAGTACTTGAGCACTTATAGTTTTGTGCCACTCCAGTACATGCGCGGTCTATGGAGAACTGCGTCTTATCATGCAAGACGAAGACACTGACGTTGTTGAGAACCATGTGGAAAGAAAATGGCTATCCATCAACACTTTTGCAGACATAACTAGCAGTTCGGCGTGATGGCTAATGCGCATTGATAGGTGTGTAATTGCTGCTCTTCCTCCCTAGATTCGTAACATATTTTAAAGGCAGACTGCAGTATATAGCTGGAGAAATGCAGCGAAACGTGTTCGAACGACACATCTTGCAAAAGCTGTTTCTGACTTCCTTGTTAAGATGTATTACAAGAAAAATGTGTTTCATCCGATTGGATTTAACATTGAACGGACGACGATGATCGACTGTAGCACCTTACACCTTGCTTCCTGTATAGGTGCACTGTGTTTCACAGGATACCTGAGACAAGGTTGACTGATCTGATGACGGTGACGGCACATCAGAAAGTGAACAAATGCAAACACATCCAAAGTGATACATCCCAGGCAATCTACTGAGTGACCATTAGTGTAAAAGTCCAGCTGGATTTGGTGATCCACGATGTGTGGTTTTCAAACGAACTTGGTGTTTGGAGACGAATTCATCAAAACGTTCTCCTCAGGTCATCGGTGACGGTTGACGAAATCATTCATTGGCAAACACGGTTATCGCATGAAAAGTGTGGCCGGAGTTCTAGCACCGGCAGGGGCAAGAATATACACTATTAACAGGCTCCAGTGAGAATGAAGCTCGAGTCTAGTGCTTCCTTTCGAAAGGGGTCCACTGGAAATGGAAATGCGACAGTTGCGATCAATTGTAGATGATGTTCAATCTGTATGAAAACCAAAATCCGCTATTACTCATCAGAAATCAATTATCAACGAAGCACTGGCGTGCAAGTTGAATCAACCAAGAGGAGGCGTGAAGGTAAGCGTGGGTGTCGCGCTAGCCCGGTGAACCAATCAGAGTGCAACGGCTATGTAATTGGCCCTAGTTGGCCACTTAAACGCGAAGTAGCTTGAACAAGTGGATAGTGGTTCAGCTTTTAAATGGCCATATTTGGCAGCTATGTCCTGTTATATAATCACTTGCATTTCATTCATTTGTCAAGCTTGAATTGGGCGTGTTTTCTCGCAGTCGTGTTCTTCCTGACTCCGCGCTAATAGACTGGGTGATGCTGCACAGTAGGGATCCCGGTATAGCATTCAAGTCGGAATAAAACGTTTGGCAAAGTAAGGGCACGTTAGATCTTCTGGACAATATAGACCAGTTGTTTTATGACACCGTTCACAGTTTTTTTTTTCAAAAAGAATTAATCAATGTAACAAGGGCACAATAACTGTATTGTCTTCTGAGGAACGGTACTCAAAGACAGCAAGTACTTGGGGAGCTGCGGTAAACACTTTTCAGATCCAATTTCGTTCATTTAAATTCCTCCATACTGTTTTGGCCAAGGTGTATTTGTGTACACTCAGCATACGACATGCTCTAGGATTTTGAAGACTACTCACTGAACAACTTTTGGGGTACTGGGGCTCGCGCGATAAAAAACAACATGGGCCAGCTGATGTTACCTTCTAAGCGGCTACTCACGTTACATTCTTATTGGCTTTCTAAAACTTATACTTTGCATTTAGCCTTCGCCAATCTGACTTCTATAATATACGTGGAAGTAAGAACTGCCATTTTGTGTGCTGTACATTTTACAGACAAAACAAACGAAGTATTTGTTATACTCAGCTTGAATATTCGTTCGATAGAAGGATTTGCCAGCACAGTGATCATCGGAGTTGTTCAAATTGGTTAACCCATTACGAAGAAAAATTTCACAACACAAACACAGGATTTGTTGAACGTAGCTTCTTAAAGGTATTTGATAAACGTTATGAGAAGGAAAGACAAGACCAACCTCACCTGGTGAATATCATTAAAAATAGTGCACATCCCAGACAGCAGTGCGTAATCACTCTCCTTACTTGCACTGTGGACGTGAATAATAATACTTACAACTCCATGCGTTCATCAAGAGCTCTTTGGTGAAGGTGTCTATGAGTTCGTAAGGGAATACTTCTTACAGTGAATATTTAGGTCAAAGCAGATCATAAATATTGTTGGCATATAAGAGTGTTTATGTTCTGGGGCTTTTTGTCAGTGAAGTTTTTAATTTATATAACCTAGAAGGAAACTAAATTCAGACATGTCTTTCTAAGAATAGATTGATCCAACGCAACATAATATCGGGGTATCTTTGACACCAAGGGGTTTCATTGCTACTTCTCTGCAAACAACGTGGAAATCTGACTTAATTATGAATAGAAAGATAAATTCAATCAAACACACTGACGGATACCTCTTCAATCTACAAAAAACCTGAAACCGGTTCTCTCAATCTCAATGTGATCCGCTTCCCATTATTCTTGGAAAAGACAGCGTGTATGGGACCGGAAACCTTGCTTGATTTGTAACAGCATCAGTAGTGGAAAAAATATTTCACCTGAAAATAAGAGGTCAAGCAAATTTGGTGAAATACGAATTTCATTCTGAATGTAAATTGTCAGCTGAACCTAATTAGCTTTCCCAATCTCATCCTAGTGTGTTATTCTGTTTACGCACGGGGGGTTGGACGCGTGTGTATACGAAGCAACTTTCCGATCGGTTTTCGATCTTCATTTGCTGTTTGATCACTAGCTAAGTTGATAAACAACTGGAAAGATTAATCATGATATTGTCTGACAGGAAAACGATTCTATTCAAAAAAGTGATTATTCTTAATGAGCAGTCATATATTCAGCTCATTACAAATCTGCTTCCTCTAACTCGTATGTATTACCTCGGAAAGAATGAGTGTGGCAGTCACACCATACTTTTCGAGGCTACAGCTGTTTGAATGTGTTCAGTCAGTTAATTCCTTGGGGGCACAAAAAACGTCAGATAACTTACACTTTCGGCGAAGTAGAATCTTGGTAGTTTCTTTACAAAGGCAACAAAAATTCACCATTACGTTCATGTGAAAAATGAAAAAACCTTTGATCAGCAATGTCCTCATCACAGACAACAGAGTTGGAGTTACCTGCAGATACAGTCTTCCATTCACCGCCTAAGCGCGAGGGATTTTCTTCGGGGTCACATGATCATTTTTACTAACTTAGAGATGTTGCTGCGGAAGGTCCGCCTATCTCACTAGTTTACTGACAGAGTGCGATTTACTCAAACTAACGAGCAAGCCTACTGCGCAAACTTCTGTGAGCTTTCTGCAAGTTATAATCATTTCTGTTTTGCTCTCTTCTCATTGGATAAACTAAATCTACCCCCATCGAATTAGGCCTCCTTTCTAGTACACAAACAATACATTTTTGTAATGCTTACATTCCAGTCATATTCTGTTTTAGTTTTCCCAAGAGGGATGCGACAAGTTACTGAACTGATCTGCAACTTATTCCTTCATTTTCAATATTCCCAAAGATCAAGACTTATTGTCTCCGCTTTGTGAGGCTCATCTTTGTGAGACTTGTTTGCAACGAACTGCAATCTGTAATCAATCGTCCAAGAACTTGCTCTCAGGTTTATCCCGTTGAACTACCTAGCATTACTTCACAGATTGCCGTGGCCACTTCATACTGCTTTTTTAACCGGGTGAGAAAATTATCAGTTTACGATTTATGCAATAGTATTATATATAACAGATTATTTACATCCTTCTCTTTATTAAGAAACACCTGTACAAACAAACTGTTTGACTTAAACGCCAATTATTTTTTGTATACTTTACGAAACAGAAAGACCAGTCAAAATGATCGTCAAACGTGATTGTTTCCCCAGTTGATTAACCATTATCAGAAATTAAACCTCACGCACGATCGATCACTGCGTTTGGAATTACGTAGACTTACAAGTCGGTCCATTTTCAAAATAAACATTAGACTAATTTTTTTAATTTTCAGAACAAATCTACTTTGAACGCTTTTGGCTTTGTAAAGAGTTGAATTGCCATTCATGATTTAACGAAGCAACCGCTTTAACTTCTGCGCCACTGACTTCATATTATACAAGAATAAATTCTGCTAATCGAATGCTCAGCCATGTTCATTTTTGGTCCCTGTTTGGAATGCCCGAGGTACTCCATAAGAGAGAACTTTTATCTGTTCACTCCAGTCAAAGACCCTGTGACTAAGACCCTTCTCCGGATTCAGAGAATTTATAACAACTTCATAGATTAAACACTGAAGTTGATTATGCACATTTAAGTCGGCACCGAGAAGTTTAAGCGGAAAGGATAATTCGGAAGACTTTCTTAATTTTGGAGGGTCAGCAATGTAAAAATTTCGGAATTGGAAATCATGAGTGGCTGATCTCGCCCTTCCTTCTTATTTTCCCTATCACCTTCATTCACGCATTGGAAATTCACTGACCTTGGTGTGAATTTTTTTCTTCGCACGGACCAAATTTTACAGACATGCTCTCAGCGAATGTGTTAACAGTCGAGGTCATCGTCTAAATGTGGTTTCATCCGAAAGTTTTACAGATATTCTCAATGAGATAGCAATTAAAGTCTGTTGACGTTACCTTATAAAATGTTCCGAATGGGCTCGGTGCGCATGCTGTCAAAAGGTTTGGACATGTTTAAAGATAACAATCATTCTCCCCCAGAGCGTCTTCCTCTTTTATTAAGCAATGATAACAATCGAAAACTTCAGATGTGATTGAAGCAACTACCTTCTTTTTGGATGCGGGATCACGAGCCAACTTTCGGACTTTACCTTAGTGTGTGTTTGAGATAATCGTCACAGCAAACGATCGGCTAAATACAACACACACCATGTTTTTGTTCTTTCTTCTGATCGTCGTTCTTCCACCTATCTCAACCGGAATTTACCTGTCGAAATTGATCAGTTACTTCATTTACGCTTACTTAGGGAGACTTGCATCCTATAGAAAAGTCACCACTTCAAAAGTCAACACTGTAACGATCACCGAAGCTTTGTTTGTGTTTGATCCTTAAATTCCTGTTATCTACCACCAACAGTTAGGCAGTCAACCAGTACGATGATAGTTGGGGACATCCGAAACGGATTAGCCTGTCACAGTAACCGAAACCAAAGGACGTCTGCGCTTTAACCCATCACCCCCAAGTGACTTGCGGTTCCACTCACACATCACGTATCTGGTGTAAACCCGAAGGAACAAGACCAGTAGGTATGTGAGTAGGGTCTTCGTATCCAGCCGGCCAATGCTGGTCAGCTAATTGAATGGCTAGCACGAAATGGAAATCCTTATCCTTCGGAAAATAAACACAGAGAGAGACTACAATGACAAGAAGCATTTCAGTATACGAGTGCATGTTAGCGCATTCTAGAGAGGATGAGGTTGATAAACGAAATTCAAAGTTGAACTACGAAAAGATCAAGCAAACGATTCATCATCCGATACATCACCAAAGCTCAAGAAAGAATGGGTAGAAGATCACAGACACTCAGGTTTCGGAAAAGAGGGGCGGATTAGGTGCTAAATGACCCTAGACTTGGTCGGTGCAGTCATTATCGCAAACCAAAAGAATATGCTGATATGACATGCCTGAGCCTAACGTAATCGTCGTCTCTTTGCCGACAGTGCACTATGAGTGTACTGGTGACCAACTAATCCCAAACGGCCAGCTCATTTGTGGGCGCACACAGCGCAACGCCATATAGTCATGTCACCACGGCCTATGGCACCAGTGGTTACCTTGCGTACAGCACGCTTTCGTTCTCGGCCGCGCAATAACTGCTCGTTCAACTCGTGGACGCCCGTCCGAGTCGTATTTTTTCAAGCAGTCCGGTTCAAAATCTAGTCTTTCCAACATCTAAAATCAATTTTACAACGTGAGAGACTTACCTGCACAGCATCGTGGTATTTTCGCTTTTGACCCTCAGGATTTTGCTCACCTGACCTCAGTTGTCCATACAGCAGCTACTTTGGAATACGGCCATCGTCCATCCGACGGACGTGATCCAGCCAACGAAACCGATTCAAAATCAGCATGACTTCCATCTCGTCCACGTTCGATGGCCGCAGTACTTCAATGTTCGAAACCATATTCGACCACCGAATACCCAAGATGCATTTTAGACATTGCAAATGAAAGTGGCTCAGATAACGCATATTCCGCTGATACAATGTCCATGTTTCGCTGCCACACAGCAGTATAGAGAGCACCACTGAGCCGGAGACGAAGAGCCTAGTGCTGGGCTTCATGCTGTGATTCTTCCAAGCACGTCTTTCAAGACGTCCGAAACAGTACTAGCCTTTGCTATACGAGCTCTCAACTCGCGGTCCACGGACGGATCGGTGGATAAATTGCTGCCCATGTAGCAGAAAGCTGTGCAGCTGTTGACAACATCTCCATTGATGCGAATTTGGGGTAAAGGTGCACAGACAGTACCTCCGCCCGGAGAAGGCTGAAACAAAAATATTTCTCACCTGTGTTAATGTCCAGTCCGAACTTAGATGCTGCAGTCGCGAAAGCCGTGACCAGTCGCTGTAGTTTGTCCTCGCTGTGTGCAAACAGCACGCTATCATCTGCGAACAAGAGCGTCCGCATCACTGAGGTGTGCAAATGGATTGGGGCGCCGAAACGTCGAATATTCAGTAGGCGCTCATCCGTCCGGTACACAACCTCAATACCGTCCTCTCCAGAGTCCTGAAAAGCAACTGTTAGCATCGCGGCCAAACATAAATGAATAGGGATGGAGCCAGGACACAACCTTGCTTCACGCCAGTGACAATGTCAAAATCATGGGGTAGATCAACACGATTGCACATTCGCCCTTTTGCCCAAATGCAACAATCTAATAAAATTGACGAACTTACCTGGACATTCAAACTTACCAAGCACCGTCCAAGCCTCACGGAATCGAACGCCTTGGTGAAGTCTGCAAAGAAGGTATACAGGGGCTGTTTCCGTTCCCGGCACTTTTCCTGAAGTTGTCGAGCAGCGAACACCAGTTCGATCGTACTCCGATTCGCCCGGAATCCGCATTGTTCCTCAGGAACATTGGCCTTTAAGACATCCGCATTCAGCCGGTTCAGAAGGATTCTGGCAAGCACCTTGAATGTGCAGCTCAGCAGACTGATGCTCCGATAGCTGTCGGGGCTTTGCTTACTCCCCTTACCTTTAAACAAAGGTAATATCACAGCATCCTTGAAATCATGTGGCATCACCTCTTGCTCCCAGATGGAGTGAACCAGCTGGTGCAGTGCTCGTTCCATCGCCGGCCCCACCATTCTTCAGGATTTCGCCTGGCAATCCATCTTCACCTGCAGTCTTCCCGTTGCGAAGTTGACCAATCGCTCTCTGCGATTCTAGTAAATCAGAAGCGAGTGCAAGTGAGGGCCTGATGATCTTTTGCAGCAGGTTGTTCACGGTCTCCCAGTCAATGGTAGCAGGAT
>JTDE01002284.1:37856-57798 GCA_014338405.1 Paragonimus skrjabini miyazakii | reverse complement strand
TGGTAAGCTACCAAAGTGTTTGCGTCAGACTTTCATGATGTCCTCTGGCTGGGTGCACGTCTGGCTGGGTGTCCACGTCTGCCAGTGCCTTAGTAGACTGAATCGGTGGACCAAAGTTTGCTTTGAGCAAATCGTAGAACTCCTCATGTTGTCGACGGTCTGCGAAGCCCTGCATCCGTTCGCCTTGCTTCATCCGCTAGTTGTCCTTGATTCCGGGAACACGCTCGGCCAGTTGACAGCGGATATCTCGGAACGTCGCCTTTCTCGCTTCATTGTCTGGGTCCAATGTGGAGGCAACAAACGTGGCATTCTCCTCTCGTACAAGTTCGGTGATAACCGCGTTGTTGTCGTCGAACCAGTCCGGACGTTTCTGGCGTTTGCCACCAGTCTTCTCGGTGGCTGCCGTCGTGATCCGTTCCTTGGTGAACTGCCACATACCCTCAGTGGTAGTGGTTACTGCAGCGTCGTGCAGACGGGCGGCATCTTCACACTAGAAAGCAGTCCTCGTCTCACACTTTTCTAATCGTTTGATATCCAACTTCTGCCGTTTTCCGGAAGATCTACAACAAACGGACTTGCGTACGTGGATAAATAACTTAATGCTGATCAGTCTGTGGTCGGTGCCACTTTCATCATCGCGTCTCATTCGTGTGATGCGCACTCCACGAATGTCGCGCTGTCGCACAATCACGTAGTCAAGCAAGTGGTGATGGCCGCTTCGTGAATGGGTCCACGCCGTGATTTCGCTTGCATTCAGCTGGAATCGTGTGTTCGTCATAAACAGTTCGTGGGTAGCACACAGGCGGAGTAGACAGTCACCGTTCTCGTTCACTGAACCAATGTCGTAGGGTCCGAGGACTCTCGGATAAGCTACTGAGTCGCGCCCGACACCAGCGTTCAAGTCACGCAAGACAAACAGTCGATCAGTCACAGGCATCGACCGGATTGTGGCAGACAGTTGACCATAGAACTAGTCCTTTGTATCATAAGCATGACACAGGTGAACCATAAACACTTATAAATGTGGCACACATACCTCAACCGAGTCGCAGGCGCATAGACAGCATTCGACCATTCCAATGTTTGTTCAGTGATCACTATGGAAGGAAACGTTGACTTATCAAGTCAGCCAATGACCGTATGAAATATTTGACTGCTATAGATTCAGCAAATTTTATATCTGCAGGGCAGTACACAAAAGTTTTATTGCTGAATAATTTTTTTTTCTAGAGGGTTAATCAGTTTTTGGTTGCTGTAGACAGTAAATGAGGTAGAGAAGACCTGACTGTATTTTAGCAAATGTTCTCGTTGACAGAGGTTATATGATGACTTAAATAACATCCTGCTGTGAAAATTACTGCAGGCCTTGAATTGAATGTATAGAACATAGCTAACTAGTGAAATAAAAAACTACTCAAATGAATTAGAAATATAGCTTGGCCTATTGCGCGCATAATTGTATACGTCTACTTACACTCCAATGGGGACCAGTAAAAAATAAGACTTGTGAGCATCCAGGATATGGGACATGCGACAGGAAAGTATGACAGTTTCAGCGTAAATCACATTTAAAGACAACTATACACAGGAATTGAACTGCTTTAATGAGTCACAAACTGTCCATGTACGCATGAATGAATTAGTATAAGGACATTGTCTAACAATGAGTTGAAATAGAAATACCAGTACAGGTTTAACTCATCTAACTAGATTTTAGTGTACGCAATAAAACCTGGTACAATAGTGCTTCCATCACGTGCAGCTTATAAGTGGTTTAATCATCAAGCATCCTCAATAGCAAAGTACATAAATTAAGATACAGAGTCAAAGATCCTGATGCATTCTCTGTGATTTTGCCGAACAACTGAAAATAAATCCTGTGTTTTTTTCTGAGGATTTAATTATTAAACATCAGAATTCTTTTTGTGTATTCAAACACAATATGTGTTGTTACTGTGATCCTTCTGATAGTCGGAATTTCCATGTTGTTTTTTCATTTTCATGTCCATTTATTTAATCCTTTAAGCCATGAATTCCCCACAGTGGAATGTTTCTTCTTGTTAATAATTATTTACATGTACACGTATGATCATAACGTAAAAGTATTACTCCGGAAAACACTGTTTGAATTTTCTAGGTATTTTATTGATGTTTATGCACAAAACGAATCTTTCCGAATCGTAAGATTTAGGTATTATTCTACAGTTGCAAAAAGTGAAATCATTTCTTTCACATTTCCGTTTAGTCGTCTTTTTCTTATTGTACTTTTTAATTAAGAAGTTTCAGGATGAGGATTGTAAAATCCATCATTCATTTGTATAGTTACTTTGTACGAGAAAGCACCCCATGTTTGGAATGTTTTGTGCAATATTTTTTGTCTAGTATTTCGAAAAACTTCGACTTCCTGTAAGCCCGTCTGTGCCTGTTTGTTTCTTTCGGTTTAGGTTGAGACGGCCAGCTTAGTGTGACTAGTTAATATTTGTCAATTGAACTCGTGGCAGTGTACTGCACCGCTGACGGAAGATTGTGGGTCATATTTTGAGACTACATTTTCGTCTAAAGTTTCACATGATCAAAATGGAACACCGCATTCAGTAGGCCTTGGTGAACATTATAAATTTATTGGGATGCGTGCCTTGGCTTTGTATAAGCTACTGTAGTTACTTGAAGAGTTCGCTGGCGGTATTGTGTGTAAAATAGTTTGAGAACATTCATTGACATACTGCACATAGATTGATAAGAAAATCCACGTGAAGTATGCCGTCGGACCGCTTTTTACGTGACATTGTAGCGTGAGTCGGAAAACAAAATATCATGGAAAATAGTCGAACAGCGACCGTTCTCCAACTTCTCTAACTAGTCTATGATGTCGCTTGCGTTTATAGCGTTATACAAACACAGTTGTATATTCTTGTCGGATGAATAATTGGTCTCTCATTTCAACGGCCTCTCTTATACACCATGTCTGGTTAACTGGTATCCGAGGAAAGGGACATTGCATGAAACACCATAATATATTTTGCTGTTAACCATGTCACTCAAATGTGAATTTTGTTAGAAAGTGAACTTAGTTAACCTGAATTGCCACTTAAGGCCGAAAGTTTGTGAAATGCACTGGTGGAAACACATTCTAAAATCCATAGCTGGCTTTTCAACACCTGATTGAAAGCATGGCTCCAAACTTTGTAGAATGATCTCAGATTGCTTCACGGAAAATTTAAGGTCAACGTTTTGTTACTTTCAAATGGATAGTGGACAGTTTGACGACCGACCTAAAACCACGCAATAGCAATCGACTACCTTCATACTTGCAACCATGGCACCATTTGCACAGCCGGTTGTTAGCAGACGTGATGCAGGGGGAGGTCAGTGATCGCCGGAGTAAAATTTAAATATTGTGCTCTTCGAACAGACCAACTTTTTGAATGATAGTCAATTTCAGGTTTGAGGTTATCAGCCGATTTACCGTGCGCTGTTCATGGTTTAGTTGTGCAGCGGGTAAATTCCGGTTTTCCGGGTTGAAGCAGGAGACTGACGAGAATTGGCTCTGTTAAATTCTTTTGCATAAAGCTCTGGCTTGCAAGACAACAGAATGAAACAAGACGCTGCCCATTTATTGGAGTTTGAAGACTCATAAGCATGCGCAGAAGATATTAAAGTGGATCCATCCACTCAAAATACCCAGAGTACACCTGGTGCAGAAAGACTATCAGTCGGATATCCATCCATTCGCCACGCTGGCATGGTGACTCTATTGACATCAGTGACCCATTGTCAAATCCTGTCCAATGAGTCGTCAATAGTTGCTAACCACATAACAAGTCAATGCCCGGTTACTGCGTAATTCGAAAGAATGGTGATGCACTGACTTATCAGTCAAAGGTATTTAGAATTCATGTCATTGGAAATTAAACGAAAAGTAGTGGATTACGAAAAATCTGGTTCTGTCTAAGTCACAGACCGTACAAACTGAAATGCATTTTCTGTACACATCGTGTTCACTTTTAGCAAAAATACCGGACTCCATAGTTTACGTCATTTTTTTGGAACGCCAGCAAAAGTTTTTAGTTTACTCTCCGTGAAACAAATCGTGATCTTACCACCTTGCCACTTGTGATCCACAAGGTCATCTACACAGAGCTTGTGAAGTAAGTTGTCACTATGAGAGCAGAACTTGTTTGTGGTCTTTGAAATGAATGACGATATTGCATGCAATGAGTGATACTCAGGAATTCTTCGATCATTCAGGATTTTAAAACATGTTCAAACGGAGAAGTCAGAAACAGTCTTTACAGAATGTTTTTCTCGAGCACATTTCGCTGGATGTTTGTGAGTGGTTGTTTGTCTGTGTGATTGTTTATTTTGTTATTTAGCTACACAATGCCCACTGAACTTTGCTATGTAAATTCGCGGACTGTAGTATTTACATGATGAGATGCAGCGCAATGTGCCCGAGAGATACATTGAGCAAAAAACTGTTTCTGACTCCTCTGTTCAAATTTGTGACGGGAAGAGTTTGCTTTGCTGTTAAAACATGTGTCGAATTAATGAATACCTTTCGAAGTTTAAACGGTGGACAGTAGTTAGTAACTGATGTGCCCTGTTTCTAAATACAATTTTTAACACTAGTTTGTCAACAGCCTATCTTTTAAAAACGTGCTGGACTGACGCAGTCACACAGGGAGAGAAGAATGGTCCGAAACCATTCTCTTATAAATGTGACAAAAACGATTAACTGCCCTTAATTCGTGACGGGTGAGTTAATTACTTCGCTGCTCTGATCATGGGAACGCAACTTCTTCAATTGACATACAGATGCGTTGAGATACTTTTCTAAAGAATAGAGAGATTTTAACAATAGCTTCGCTAATTTCATTGGGATGAGAAGATTTAGCATTTGAAAATAGTACAGACGATGAATGAGGGAGGAACCAATCAGACAAATTGGCATGGCCGGCCTATATATCTGTAGTGCTGGCATTTGAACGTGAGCTATCCAACAAAGGTCAGAAAATCTCGCTTCACGCATTCAGGAACATCAGTATTCTGTATTTACGGTCTTCTCAGCACAAGCAAGAGTGTGCGACGTGATTCGTTTTTAGGTCCAACGTTTATGAAGGGTGATGATAATATTTAATAAAGTTTGACTGTCAGATGGATAACAGGATATCCTTGGAGGCGTGTGCTGGCATATGCTTATCTGCAGATGATCCCAGCGGAGAACGTGACTACTGATTTAGGATAATCAATATGGGGTGCACGTTTAAGGCTTATAGCGGTAGTGATTGTCGAGTGCTTAATTCTTCCAGTCTAGATTTTGACCCCTTTTCAAAGTTGTGAATTTCTGCTTACTCGATGAACGAAAGAGTGTTACGCAAGGTTGTAGTGAGAAATCTAAGTGCCAGTCATAAATTGTTGTCTTTTCGTTAATATATGATGATTCACATGAGGTTATTGTGGCACTTTGCGACTGACTAATAATCCTATATATTTCGTGGAATACGATGTAACGATGGATTTGTGCCCCATTATGTATTGGTGATTAACCTTTAAAGTGTTGGTGACATTTTTATGTCATATAAGGATAGTAGTAAACATCAATACATCTGGGTATGTTAAATAATGCCGAACATCCATGTAACTGATTGGTTACCTCAGAAAAGCTATTCTCTATGGCTTAGTTTTGAGATGTCTCGGAATTTGGGAGTTCATCGACATTGTCCTCTGTTTATTTTAGTGTACGCACTGTATTCAGTGGCTTGACGTATTCAGGAAGAGGATAGACAAATATGCAACTAATGACAATTGAATTTCCGTTGAATTTGAACATGAAACGTTTTATACAGTTGGATAGAAGAGGATCCGAATGACGATTTTTGGCAATGTCGTAGTGGACCGATTAATGCAGTCATCTTCAGCGCAAACAGTATCTCATTTTTGAGGTGTAATAAGAGAATATTGTTATGTTCTAGAAGTAGTCATGGAGTGCCTAGTCTTCACTATCAAGTGATGGAACATTAGTAGTAGGAAGTAGGTTAAAGCATTAAAGGTGGACCTGTCTTAACGACAGGAATGTCAGTGCGTAGTTCAATTCCACTCCATGAGTTATGCAATCCAATACCTTTCAGCTGATTTGCGGAAACCGGCATCATGATTGCTATCGGTCAGCATACAAAAGTACTTTTCTTTGGCACCTATGTCACGTCAGTAGTCCTTCACAGACATTCCACGGCAACGTTATTTTGTACATCACTTCAGTATCTATAATGTTTAGAGGGATCGGTTTCTCAACTCTGGTGCAAATTTTTCATTTTTCAGGATACGTGGGAGGTTTTCTTTTCCGCGCGTTCTTACGGACTAATCTCTTTTGCATTCAAACTAGCTAACACACATGAATTAAAACAACTTCTGTATGTCCCGCATTGTTTGACGCAGCCCAATTAATTCTGCTTTTAACGCTTCAATGTATAATTTTTGTTTGTCTCGTGTATACGTTTTTAAGCACGTAGACATGCTGTTTGGTTATTCACTGTCACCATTGTGCGAGTTTGGTAGAGAACGTGATGTTTCAACATTCTCGTTGGGCTGGTTTTCTCCAAATGTTCCAAAATAAGTTCAAATTTGAACCGCTAACGTTCATTTCAATAGATTCATTTTAAGAAGAGTGACGATGATCTTTTAACAGTCTGACTTGCATATAATTGTACTATGTTGTTGTATTGTCATGCTTCTGTATAAATGTCTTAATAGGTAATACAGGATTTTGCACCAGAATCGTTTTGCAGACTGGTTCATTTTGCTGCAAATCACAATTTGTCCGTTCGGTCAGTCAATTCACCGATAACACGATTAAAAGTTAATCGCTAACTCGGTTGGGCACATCAAATTTCCGCCTCCCTGGGATAACACCATCAAGAATTCTAGGAACTTTGCCCATCCAACTTGACAAATATGATAGTGGAACATATGGAATCATCAACAGTAATTTCGAAGAATCCCACAAACCACTGGATTCAGGTGGGTGTTGACCCATCAAGACGAACCTATTTATTTTTCATGTCAACTTTCAAAACGTTTCTTGCTTCCTGTGTCAAATAGATATATTGGATACTTTCATTTCAGGCATATCGCTGGTTTCCCTAGTTGTCGTGTTTTCACGGCATGTTGGCTGTTTGATTTGATGTTCCAGTAATTCTGTTATGACAGTTTTGTCTACTTTCTGTTACGTGATGGGGTGTTCAGTAGGCAGCGATTTGAAGCAGTTGTGAGTTGGAAGCAGTTGTGAGTGATAGATCAAAAACGTAAGTACTCGAAAGGTTTCTTCTTCCTAGTTAGACATTTTGCCTTCATATATTTTGAAAATTGTGGTATTTTGAGTTAAATCATTGGCTGTAGAATGCTTACTGCATGGGCAGGCCTTGCTTGTCGGAACACTGTTGGTAAAAAGCTCATCGTTTACCAATCACGCTACTCCCTTGGTAAATATAATTATTTCACAGAACAGTGCACTGTATACGACAACCGTGATTAAGGAACATCCTAAATGTTGCTCCATACTTGGTAAATCGCCGATAAACACGAATATAATGCAACTACATTGCAACGCACTGGACTGTTTTGTCCAACATATTCACACTGTGGTACTGTAAGATATAGTTGTGCACAGAGCCATGTTATTTGAGAATCGTTTCAACGTTGTTTTGTGGGGGCTTACGATTTGAAGATCTGGCAGACTTGTGTGGACAATTCTCGGGAATGACTGTCTTAGTTCACCTAATTCGTTTCTTCATATGCACCATTTAGTTTTTCGGCTGTTAGATGAACGAGAGGAGATGCCACTTGTAAAATGCAATTTAGATGCATTAGTTAATGGAACGCTTAGTTAATAGACAAACTTCTTGAGCACCTTCTGAACGTCAAAAACGAAATTATTCGGTGGATATATGATGCGTTCAACCACAATCGTGAATTTATGAAGGCGTTAGATAGGCAGTTAGTGTCTTGTTAAATATACACCAAAACATAAAAATTATTGTCGATCGCTTGAAGAGTAGCACTAACAAGCTGCAATATTTACCGAGCATAAGCATCCCACTGCTCTCCCGCAGGCCAGAAGTAAGCTATTTTTAAAGGCAGCTGGCTTCATATATACCTGAGTGGTGTTCATAACAAACATACCGCACCAAAGTAGCATGTTTTCGTGATTAAAACAAAAGTAGAATGCTACGGTTCAGAAAATGAGATGAACAGTGCTGCAGAAAGTACTTACAGCTGTCCTTCCTTGTGTGACAAAACACTTTCTCTGGGTATACCGGTTTGTCTGAGTAAACTGAATAACAGTGTTGTATATGAGCGGTGCAAACTGTGTAGGACTACACGTGCTATCACGTTGGCCTAAACAGGTGCATAGTTGATAGGTTCACGCACATACACCTCATAACAAGAAACTACCCGCCTAATTACGACCATAATCCTACAGGGTGATTAAATAAGTTTACGATTCACATATACCACACAAGATTGAGGGAATATTTGCTTCTTAATAAAAAACGACGGATGCCACTGATTTATTTATAATGAACGAAGGCAACATAATTTTATGTCAGCAAACTGATGAACTATAAAAGAGCATCATGAGAACCTGACTACTAGCCGTAAGTTAGTTACAAAAATTTCGCTCCAATGTATTCTGCATGTTTAACAAGTGAGTGCTCGATGGAAATATGCAACGTTTGATCGGATCTCTCTCGATACTTTCGGTTAGTCTAACAATACATTGTTTCCTGCCAGATTGAATTACTAATCTGTCACAGTTTCACAAATATTACGCAGTTTATGCATAGTTCCCTTCGGCAAAGAATCCCTCAACTGTCTAAAACCTAACGCAGCGATATGACGGAGCTGATATGACCTACGATTCATGCCTTATCTTGTCAAAAAAATCCTGTGTCATGCATCCAACTTTGTACACCAACAACCTCGCTACCTTAGACTATGACGCTACTTACTACAAACCCTTGTCTACTTCAATTATTGCTTTTGTCAGCAACAATTTCCGAATTGCTGCACCATGTAATTCTAAATGCGTTCAGTTGTAATACACGTTAGACCATGGTAACCGTTCCGTGGACTTGTGCGTTTATGCTAAAATCAACTCAGAGCTCTAGATAAATGGATAAAATGTTTTATTTTGTGATTCGGTGACCTGAAAGGGCACATCTAGGGATAGCGATAAGGTTTTTCTTTCCACAAAGCTTACCAGGAATGATTGTTAATGTACTTGATTGTCTCAGACATTTATTGCTATAGTTAAAACCGAATTTGATGGTTGCAAAACTATGAGTGTTATTCTATCGTGTGTTTCAGTAGACTACGTCTTAGTTTGGTTGAGTGTATACCGATTCTCACGGCACACGTTTGTATCCTAATTTTGGATTAACTTGGTGAACTATTATTTCTTCGGTTTGTTTAAGTACCGTGAATATGCCCGGTTTAGTCATGAGAAGAAGCGCGTAGCAAACAAGTTTGTTTTCAGTGTTTCATCATCAGGCTAAATACAACACATTTATATGGGTTCGACAGGGGTAGTACATCAATAGGGTGAGGGATGGAAGGCATTAATATCAAGTTAGTCAGATTCATCAAATGGTTTTGGCAAATCGGTACTCCTACGTAACAGATCGATCCGAGTTATTGATACATGGCCACGGGAGATTCAATGCTTTGACCAGACGCTTTTGTGAACATAACGGGGGTGAGTGTAATCGAATTGCGATGGCTTCTGCGATGGCTAATAAACGACCTTTGACCCATTTCGATTGCACTCCGCAGACTCGATAGATCGGTTTGAACGAATCAGCCGGGTTAATCACATGGTTCGATCCGACCAAGTGTGCAGCGACCGCTGATGAGCAAGTCTTCATCGATCCTCTAGCTAGCCACGCCGGATGATGCTCCCGCATGCGTTCAGATAGTCGCCTTGTTGTGCGGCCTATGTAGCTTGTTCCACAGGAACAAACAAAACGGTAAACACAAAAAGAGGCAGCATGTACAGGCGGTATATCTTTTAGCTGGGGACGCAAAACTGGTGTGGAGTTAAATCGTATACGTAATTGAGCTGCGAAATGGGTTTTGTTAAGTGCCACGTTAAGTCTCCTAGTTATATTCTCAGCGTTGCTGTCGCCTTTGAAAGGCAACGTAATATAGACAGACTTTTGTCTACGGTTTGCGGTACATCTATCTTTGCGCTAATTGTCATGTGTTTAGCTATAAACTGTTCTGGATAACCGTTTTCAAGAAGTGTGTTAAATATAAACTGTTTTTCTTCTTCTACGGTGTCATCCGAGCAAATTTTCACAGCTCTGTCTATTAAGCATCGGACTAAATTCTTCTTTTGTCTCAAAGGTACAAAACGATTGAAGTTAGTATACTGTCCTGACCAAGTTGCCTTTCGGTGTACTTTACGTTGTAATGTGCCTTCCTCACGGCGTGACATGAACACGTCCAGAAATGCTATGCCTACTGGTGACTCGGGTTCCAGGGTGAAGCGGATATTTTTGTGGGCACAGTTGAAGTGCACCAATGTTTCATTGAGGCATTGTGAGTCATCTGCCATGCAGATAATGTCGTCTACATAACGCTTATAAAGAGATAATGACTTTATATGATCTGCTAATGAACTATTTTCAAGCTTAGCCATAAAAATGTCCGCTAATAAAGGGCCTAACGGTGAACCCATTGCCACCCCATCCTTTGGCGATATAACCTACCGGAGAAACTGAACTGAACGTTGTAAGTGCAGCGATACAAAAGCTGCTTTAGCTCATCTACTGGTATCCCTACGTTTATGTCACTGTTCTCTATATACTGACCGAGAAACTCAATCGTCTCACTTAGTGGGATATTCGTGAATAGAGACGTAACATCCAGTGAGAATAGACGCATTCCCTTTGTGTTCAGTTTCTTTATCGTTTCGACAAATTCAAAAGAGTCTCTAAGACTATGAATCGCTAGTTTTCTCCTAACTGGTTCTAACAACTCGGCTAGCCATTTTGCCGTTGCATGATATGGAGAATTACGCATATCTAGAATCGGCCGTAGCGGCACTCCGTTTTTATGCACTTTTGGTAGCCCATAAAGCCTGGGGATTACACTGCCTATTGGCCTAATTCTTTCGAAAGTAGTTGAATCAATTAGCCCTTGTTGTTTCATACATCTCAGTGTCTTTGTTAATGCCTTTTCAATAGCTACTGTTTTGTCCTTTTCAGTCTTTATACAAACAAATTTGGTTGTATCTGCCAGTAGAGCATTCATTTTAGCTAAATAATCGGCTTTATCTAGAATGACGATTCCAGCCCCTTTGTCAGGTCTGGATATTATTACATCCTCATTTCGCCTTAGGGACTCCAGTGCGGCTAGATGCTGTCTTCAATTATAATTGAGCACTGAGCGTAACACTGTCCGGCACTGATAATCCAAGAGAAAGTTGACTGAATTCGGATTTAGTGTGTAGCAAGTATGTGGTACACAAACTGTGGAGAAGCTGTCATAAACCTCGCTGGTCTTTACTCCGTAGTGAGGATAGCTCCCCTCAGAACACACAAGGGCTGTGTAGTCTTGGGAAAAGACAACGTTACACCTGTTGGCAAAAATAGGCTTCCGTACTCTCAGGCAACTTCAACCTTTCATGTTGTAATGCATCTAGCTCAGACAATTTAGCTGATTCGTACAGAAGGAATAAACCTGCAGGGATTAGAATAGCGCATTCATCGCCTTTTGTAGAAGATTTCGCTTGAAAATGTCTGAAATCATTAGTGTCGAGTGTCGTTCCATCCCACGCATTCATTATTAGTTGGTTGACCCGAAAAAGTTTACTTGATTGGGGAGGCAAACTTCATTCGCTATGTCTACTAGTTCGGATGCTCAGCAAGACAAGTTTTTATCCTTCATTGCTCTTTACGCGAACTAACTGCCCCCTTGCCACCTCGTACAATTTCAACTATGTTCACGTTACAAAAATGGCATAACATCGTCGCCACAATAACGCCGTTTCGTTTTTCACAACAAATTTGTAGACTGGTTTCTTCCACATTCTCTCACTTGTAGAACTTTGAATAATGGTCTTTTTTCCCTTACTCCAAAAGGTTAATGTTTTGGAGGTTATTTTGGCAACCGATACTTTCCCGTTGTCCGTAAACTTACTTCTAAGTTACCATTCATCTCACAATTTTACTTGGTCACAACATACGACAATCTTTTGCCACCGAAGTTAAAAAACTATCTTTCTATACTTTGCTTTACATAGCAACAATTTATCGTTGCATAAGTGCGTGCCTGTTGGTTGTACATTTCTCCTGTTAGCCTGTCGGTCATCTCTGGGAAATCTCTAAGCAGTATAATTAGTACACAGCCTTTGGACGGCGAAATCAAAGGGCAAAATCGTGTGATGTTAACCAACATAACGTTTCCTGTTCCGTGAATGTACACATACATGTAACTTGAATAGAAATGTCACACAGAAAACAGAATAGACAAGGGGGTATAGAGGACAAAACCTGCCGGGAATAAACTAATGGTTATCGGCTAAATTATACTATTTGCCTAAATATCACAGTAAAAATATTCGGTGTTATGACAAAACTATTTTGCTTATTCCTACGAAAAGAAGATGGAAGTGAATTTGTAAGTGATTGTACAGCCGAGTCTGCAATTGCATTGTTTAACCTTGGGTGTATTTCCGATGATTGGCAAACCAGTCACAAACTATCTACCTGAGTGGATCAATAACGCATTGTATAGTCGCAAAAGGCTACGTTTCCATCGAATAACTGAGTCGTCATTTGAGGGTTGTTACGTGCAAATCATCCGAGCGAAATCCAGCCTCCTCGATCTTTACATACCTGATTGAATACCTTATTATTCAGAAACAAACTAGTGCAATTGTTGCGAAGGTTTTGAAGCGTTATCTTTTAATTGTCATTGCCTCACCCTATGTGTTCATGAACAATTTGTGTCAACAACGAGACTGCCCTGGCAAGTGGGTAAAAAACTGAATGCAGAGCACACTTGGATTCTTATGATGACTTAATCTGAATAGACCGTTTATGTTTTATTTATCTGCAAGTGGTATGGCTTCCTATTAATTTGAGTACACTAAATTTTGACATTCCATCCCTAGAGTCGTGTAAAACCTCGTGGAATCTAACGTTCCGTTGAGTGTTCCGTTCATCAGTTTCTTTTTGTTTTTATGTTAGAATGTTTTGGACAATTTAGAACGTTTCCTACGGAGTTTATTGAGTTTCAACACTTAACAACCTGTGCGTTTCTGACGAGTTCCATCAAGCAAGGTCGTACAGGTACCTATCGTTTTCCGTTATTTGCAATGCAATAGGATTTCCTAGGAGCGCCAATGTTTTCTGGTTAAAGTTGCTGCAAAACTTAGTTGATAACTTTTTACCTAATGTGTTTGCTGACGTCAAGGTTTTTCCAGAAAACCAAATATTCAGAAATTTGGATACTCAAGGCGATTACGTTGAGCTATCTCGTGAGTTGCTCATTCTTCACCCGTGAATATCCTATGCATTTTACTGTGTACGTAATTACCAAATCCCATAAATAAAATGAAATTATTCCTATATACAACGAGTTTCACACTTTTGTTCTTTACTAACAATACAGTCCTGCTCTCTGTTTCGTTCGAAGTCAAATGTCAGACTTATCATTTTTATGAAAAATACTGTAAAGCGAACAGGTTCGTTGTGAGTGATACATCATCATGCTAAGTACATCATATTTATATCACAACTTTTGCAGGGGACTCAGTAAAGAGGTAAACGGAGAAGGGGTGGTTAATAAGGTCAGTCGGTTCAATGTCACGCTGCAATCAAGTACCCACTTGAACCATGGATCTTGACAGGCCAACTGGGTGTGGGGTTGGTCATGGCAGATCCAGAGCCTGTGTTGCGATCCGAAAACGTGGATGGCGAAAGGGTTATTTATTCGATCAAGCAATACAGGGGTTAAGCATTGAACCAAAACCTGAAACAAAACCACTCATTTGCACGCGGTATTCAGCCTCAAACCGTCGCGGCTACCGCAGACGTCAATGCTCAGTTCCACTAAGTAGCAGGGACTCCTATGGGTAATACTGCTCTCTGATTTTCCTTCCTGCACTTTTCCTGCGGCTTGTACCACGTCAAAATATATGCTCTGGTTCTACTACTGAATAGTAGTTGTATGAGTAGTGTGTTACAGTCGCTCAACTCCACTGCACCTGAACAAACCTTTTCTGGGCGCACGGGAGTGGGTTGTACAGGCGAATTCCAGTAGCTTCAGCTGTGAATAGAATGCTACGCCTCACTGCCTTCGACTGGATGGTTTTAACTTGGCAAGTTGATCGAAATGCGTTCGTCACATTGACAGAATGATTCGAATGCACCAGGTGCGATAGTATGGCACTGTTGACAGATTTCGTTATTCAACTGTTGAGCCAAGCTGGGTGGTGTTCCGGGCCCGTTCAGATAAGCGTCTGGTCGTGCGGCCAACATAACTGCCTCCACAGGAACAAGTGAATGAGTATACACAAAATGAGGTTGCAGAAACAAGCACTTTATCTTTTAGGCGTGGGCACAACACCGGATTGGACGTGAAATGCACATATAATTTAGCAACGTGAAATGTTGTATTAACCGCGTTTGTGAGTCTATGTGTGATAGTTTCAACTAGCACGTCGCCCTTGAAGGGTAATCCTATGTGTACAGTTTTTTCCCCCTAGAGGCAGCTGGTTCCATTCATTCTGCTATTGCATAGTTCTTTCTGTGAACCTTCCCGCGTAGCCACTTTTTATGAATAGTGTACGTATGAAAGTCAGTTCTTCAGAAACAATATCATTCGTGCAAATTCTTACAGCCCTGTCCTTCAAACAGTTACTTAGAGTTCTTCTCAGGACGAGTGGTAAAAAACAATTTAAATGAACGTACTAATCATTCCACGTATCTTTGCCGTATATTGCACGCTGAATTGAGCCACCAGCACGAGGACGCAAACGTGCATCTAAAAAGCCTAATTCGTTATTCATTTTGGTCTCCAGATAGAGTTGCAAATTTTGGCCAAGATGTCACTCGGATTTACGTTGTTACCGCGTACGCAAACGGTGTCGTAAACGTACCTGTTATAAGGGTTGTTGTTTTTAATTTCGACATAAAAACAAATAACTGAAAACGAGCTAGTTCGCTGTATAGTAATGTTCATGACCACACTGAACATTTTCTCGCGATTATTATTTTTAGTCGGATTTACACTTCCTTAACTGTTTTTTTTTCGAGAATTATCGGTCTATTAGTTCAACCATTACTTTTTTCTGTGCTACGCTGCGGTTGTCCGCGTCTGTGCACACATGCAGAACCCTTTAGAAGGGATTCGCATACGCAATTTTCCAGTGGACAGGTTCGCAACATTGTGATAAACAGATGCGCGATTATGCTTAATTGTTCGCATATCATGTTATCGATCTAGAGTCAACAGAAGATTCTAGTTTTATTGATATCAAATCAGAACTTATGAACACTTTATAGTGCTTGAGGGGCTTAGATCTGTTTCACTAGGAAACGTCATGTGCTCATGGTTTTGAGTCCGTTAACAACTTTGGCATTCCTGTCAAATACCTCATTTGTGTCACTGTCAAAACTGCATCAAATCCGGCAGTTACATGGCTATTTATGAGATCAGTGACAATCTATAAAATTGAGCGATTCGGATCATTTTGGGATATAAGCTGTTGTCCTTTTTCACTCCCAGTTTGTCCTAAGCCGCAGGTAACCTTGCGTTAAACGTATGACAATGGCTATGTTCTCCAGAAAGTGTCTTTGTTTCGGTGAAATTTTGTACTCCGTTTGGCTGACAATTTAATCAGTCATTCCGACATAATATCCGCGGTGGTTACGCTTCTCTTTTACCCGTCAGAAATTCCGAGGTCTTTGATAGGCAAAAATTGTGCTCACATGTGAAACGTTTTACTGAATCTGTAGAACTATGTTGAACTTCCACAGTCGAATAGTATGACTTTATGAAGTTCACGGTTGTTAAGTGCCCGTTAATTCATGGCAATCATAAGATCATTTTTCATTACAACGTTTGCATTGGTTGACAGGTGGAAGCAAATCTATTAGTAGAAGTGAAGTCTCATGTTGAAGCCGTCAATAAATATGCTGCTCAAATTTCTACTTCGGATGGCTGACTCTCGTCTAAGTCACAAAGCCATTTAATTGTTAATCGATTAATAGTCTGCAGCCACTTCTAGATATGACATCAATTTTTTTTTTACTTTGACTGGAGTATTAGGTATAAAGACATAGCTGGCATATGGATTACTTAAGTAGGCTAGTAACTTTGACTTGTGACAACTCGCTCTTGAACAGATACGAAATTTGATATCGAATAGTTGGTATCCCGTCCTACCTTGAAACATACAATTTGTTACTGTTATGGTATGCAATTCAGTTCTAAGACGAACAGTCGTGCTAAGAGCCATAAAGTAACGATTTTGTGATATAACAGTGTCGTTGGAAAGAACACGTGACCAACGCCATTTATGCTCCAAGATGACTGTTTGATTTCCAGTGGATCCAAATGGGTTTGCTTGCACATTTCATCCGTTCATATCAGATGCCAGTCTTCACTTGGTATTTTTCAAGTTACTTGATTTACGCAACATACATTGTTTATTTTTGGCAAGTACGATTGTGTTTTGTAACCATTGAACATTGGTGAGGCGAAATATTTTGCCTTATATAGGTGTTGCCCTAGAGTTAATAAAATTATTTGTCTATTGAAAGCAAACGGAGGGAAACGTGATTTGTACGAAAAAAATTGAATCCACCAACAGCACATATTAACGAGATTGGAGGAGTTATTGTGAATTTTAGGAGACCGCGCGTGAGCTGTCTATCAAAATATATACGTTTCACATGTATTTATATTTGTGGGCTTGCTTGAGCTTCACAAACGATGATCTATGAGTCCTTGGTGTACTAATTTCCGAAATACCTCTTATATATAGCAGTCTGTTAAATGAGCTCTCAAAGATTAGTGTAGTAATTCCACAAGATATTGTCAGCTAAAGTGTACTGAGTTGATTTTTCAAACTTGTGCGTTACCAAACGAATGCCTGTTAATGACTTCGTTTTTTCATAGTAAGTTTTTCAACTTGCATTCCGTTAGAATACTGGGTAAGCTAAAAATTATAATTTAAGTCTATTCTACATGAAGTAAAGTCAGGCAGTATAGCGATGTGTAGTGGTAATTGGCATACAGAGCTGGTCCTCATTCGGGATTCCCAGGTTTGAAGATAGTGAAAAAACAGACAGGGAAACCCGTCTTTTTTCTCCCTACGGAAGAGTTAAAAAGCGAACAACTAAGGGGAGAACGTAACAAACGTAAGTAATACAGACAGCTTAGTCTTTTTCCAAAATAACGTGGGTTTCAAGAGATAGGGATTGCCACATTATAGCATTTTGTGAGTACACTTACGTTGAATACTATAATATAACCGAAGAAAATACGCAGCGTTTTTCAGGTAGCATAAACCTTCGCGACGAAAAATTATTTGTGGTTCGTATAAAAGTGGACTATCATCACTTTGAGCGTGATCCATCGATCAAAGCAACAGACCGAAATGGGGAGAATTTAAGATTTTTATGGTGAGATTAAATGTGATCTGGTCTCACCGAAGTACGATTCCACTAAAGCGATGTCAATGTGCCGTACATTCCTAAGTATGCTTAGTTTATGATGATTAGACCAGAGCAAAGTTAAAACACTTAAGCTTAGGAAGGTTGCAACTGTGGAATTTGGTGCACCATTTGATCTGACATTCAGAATATTACGCGCTGCAAAACGGCCTCATGTCTAGTTCACAGCGGATTAAAATTAACAGGTATATATATCTCGCGAAATAAATTTAGTAGAGGGAAGTGGCTCCGTCAACGTAAATTACGAACAAATGGTACATTAAACTGGTGTGACTACTTTCGAACTGAGGCAAGTTATTTAGCGAGAACATGCGTCAGACTAGACTAGCGGCATCGACTTTTCGAAGGTCGCTGATTGCAAGGGTTGTCACAAACATATGTTTATATAGTTATGCGTGATTTTTCTGTTGGGCTTTGAGGTCGATATTTATAGGGATGTTTGATTTGTTGGTTATATTTTGTTGTGCCGGCATATTTGTGGCCACTGTAGACTTCGAAATTTCATAAACAGTAAACACAGACTCCGAGATGAAAAACAATAGCTAAGAAACAAAGCACAAATCATAATCTCTGAGGCTCTTATAGTTTTAATATGCTACGCTTAATGTAGTTCCTTCGAAACTGTGGTGTAATTTCACGCCGGAAATACAGTTCTACAAATAAGTCCGTACAAAATCACCTGTTACATTGGGCTCTGTCTGTTGCAAAGAAATCTAATCAACTTAGTATTCGTCTTTCAGCCACCTCTGAGGCAAATCTTCTTGTAAACGTCAATATTTCTCCCAAAAGCTGAAATAACACACCATCTATTGTTTACAAATGATAAACTTTGGCCTATTATTGCAGTTTCCTGCTCAAAATTGCCCAGTGCGTGACAAACAATCCCAGCTGGCTTTTGTCCAAATTTTATTTCACCAGCGGAATCAACTGACACAAAACAACAGTTGGCATGGAATCTAACAGAAATTTCACTGTTCTGTGTGGTCTCACTGAGGTTATGGCACACGATAAATTTTGCGCGATATTTGATTTATCGGGTACAACTGGTTTAAGTTGGTGATATTTCAAACTTACTTACTAGGTGATTTTGTACACATCAAAATACTGTAGTTTCTCAAGTCGGAATACAATACATTTGCGGCTGTTGGATGCAGAGAACTGCAGATCATGAGTAGGCAAACATCGGGCCGACGGAGTGTGAAAGGAGGTTGAAAATGAACTAAGGTATCTAGTTGGCCGGACTGGAAGGTACAAATTTCATAGCTATTCTTTGTAAATGAGAAGTAGACTTGTGGTTCACTAGTGAAGTCAACTGCCTTCAGGCCAGGTTACTTGTATGGCCAGAAGGAAATGCTAGATTAAACAAAACACTGGGTTGTGTAATCTGGTAGCGATCGGTCGTCCCGTTAATATATCTTGCTTCTGATCCTTTTTACAGAGGATACGTTAAGACTTCGACGCGTTTGCTCAAGGATTGCTTACATCGACGCGTGGCGATAGTATGCAAATGTCCGACTTTGTAATATCATTCATAATCCGGTCTAACTCGATAAACATCCAGCTTTTCGACTGGTTTACTACCCCGTACAATTGCAGCAGGCCTCACCGTGGACCGGGAACTTGTGGTCTAATCCAAAATTCTAGGTGCTGGTTTGAACCGGCTGGTCAACTACGTAGCTGGGGTCGTTTGATCAAATGACTGGTGTGGACGCGTGTACTTTTTCAGTGATTATTTTTTGTCAACAAGAGTGAGATGCACAAATTTTTTCAGGCAGCTGGTAATGAACATGTTTTGCGTAATCATTTCTTCAGGATGCCCCTTTTTCCCTAAACTATTCGTAAAAACGTGGAGCTCCGTTTTCAACCCGAGCTGACCGCGGACTTGGTTGATGTATAGCTCGAACGTGCGAGCCAGTGTATTTATATGTTCTGGATAAACAAACCTGTGAAAATTTCAAGTTGAACATTACCCACAATTGATCGCAGCTGTCGCATCCCCATAGATTTTCCAGTCGGCCCTTTTCGAAAAGAAGCACTAGACTCGAGTTTCGCTCTCATTACAGCTCGTCAGTAGTGCATATCATCGCCACTGCCGGGACTTGAACCACGGACATTCAGTTCATGAGGCAACCGTGTTTACCACTGCGCCATTGACCTCACAAGCGAAAGTGGGTGAGCGTTCACCTATGATAATT
>JTDE01002284.1:2829-23626 GCA_014338405.1 Paragonimus skrjabini miyazakii | reverse complement strand
TTTAGACATTCCACTAGGTTATCTATGGCCTATTTAGATCGACTGAATATTAGTGTCGTCAACAACGGTTTGCCATTTCTAGATATATTCCTGACCCCTAATCACGTTATCGATCCAACTCGTGCATTCAGCGGCCTGTTATGTCATTTTAACCCAAGATTCTTACGGTTTGCCGAAGCAGCCGCAATCAACCGATTCAAGCCAGCTCTCTGTGTTCAGAGACATCTGTTCGCGAACTTGATCATTCCCTGGACTTAATGACCTATCCTAACCCGCTTGATTATCCACCCCTCTAGTTGTTTGCTATAAAAAACGCACTCGTGTTATTGTTAATTTGGTACTCATGAGTCAGTACGGTATGCTTGCATCTACCAGTGTTTGTGTTCTAACTGATTTGTTCAAACAATTATAAAGAGTTACTTTTCTATGTGAATATGGTCAGCGATGCTATAGCTAAGAAGCCTAATATAATACCGTAGTAATATGTCACGTCCTGGTTAGTTTTCTTGGCTAAAACCACGGTGGACAATATTTTCAAAAGCTCACCAACGCGGATTAAATTGCTCGATACGTAAGAATGTTACCTCCACGAGACTGCACAGCTCAAATGCAATTTGTCCGCTAATGCTTGTTAATCTGTGCTTGTCAATTTCACCGTTCCTTCGGACTACAAGACTCATTAGTTTTGTGAGAAAAGTTTCGAAAAGCAAGCTGGCTAAGCCACAATCTAATGTAATATTACATGCGTGCATACGTTCTGTAGTGGATTGGTTTCAACTAGTTAATGATTGCAGCCCGATGTACTGAGTATTTGTGGTCCGATTTGGACGGTTAAAACCTCGTGGCCGTTTATGAAATTATCCCGTCACCTGATAATTATACAATATGCATACAGTCAATCGTGTTATGATCGGACTATCAAGTGACTATGAAATCGATGTTGGCGCAACAATGTTAGCTTAGTTCATCCCTCACGTACTGACAATTCCGATCAGTTTATAAGGCGTTAGTTTTCAACAAATGAGAACAGGTTTAGTTCTCATACGGTGCTGCGTTAAAACTATTTTGAAATCACAGTCTGCTTGTCAGCAAGTCACCCAGTCATCCATACAGGACCACTACTAGTGAAGCTCATTATTTTTAAACAGCTTAATGTCTAAAAAAACTTTCACATTTCACTAAATTTAAACGAGCTTCTAGGCAAGTGACAAGAAAAGTGAACGCTCCACAGTACAGACCTTTGGGCAACGGTTAAACAACACCGACTGTAATGTAACGCACCTCCATCGTTCAAACTGTTTTGTGTACCTAATGGAGATGAAACCTGGACACTCGGAGACAGAAATTATGACACTAATCTTTCTTCAAAAATAACAAAAGTGACCTGGTTGCATTGGTTTTCAAGTAACTGGTTGAAAGTGTTTCAATTAGACGTTTGTTTACTTTTATTCAACTCAACAATGCAGGCCAAATATCCCAGCTGCTCTTTACTCTACACCAAATATGTTGTTCCCTAGTAACGAGCAATTGTCTATATGCAAAAAACTCAAGAGTTTCTTGTAAAAATGAGATATAAACGTCGAATAAATAGCCAGTACCATATTCAGTCAAACAGTAAAACCGAAGTAGAATTTTTAAAGCTGATGTCCAGCTCTTACTAATCAGGATAACAGCAGCGTCTCACGCGTCTACAAAGAAAAAACATGCATATTGTGGGCGTCGACTGCAATACAACGCAGCAAGTAATTGGAAAAAGGATACAAACATGTTGTTGAATCCATAACGTTTATGTAAACGCTTTTCGAATTTAACCTACCAAGGTAACGGAAAGTGATGAAGGATTAATCAATCACAATGTAACATTCCTGTCTCTCAGCAGTCGATGAAAAGTTTTTTTTATTTAGAGAAAGAGTTTTTTTCTAGTAAGTTAAGATTATGTACAGCTTGGTTGTTCTGTTTTTTTTTCCGACACGGAGACCAATTTCACGTAAATTGTGTCTTTCTTTAGCCTTTTCTTCCGTTGACAAATATAATCTCTCACCGTCCATGCAATCTTTAAAACCAAAGAGACCGCCTCTACCAACCCTACCAACTTCACTGAATAAAATAAAACCTATGCTTAAGGTGTAAAATCAGAACATCACTTATTAAATCCGAAAAAGCTTAAACATTATTATACTTACGGTAGAATGAAAATATGTCTGGTCTGTCATTTACTGTTAGTTTGCGATTATTTTTCATATAATAAAGTATCCTTGGGAAGTTTTTTATTGACTTCGGTGAAGGCTTGCTTTCATCTAAATATTCACCATTCAAAATCGTATTGTACTGTAGAATCTGAAGGCTTCTACCAACTTTTCTTACGTACTTCAGCCATCCAGCTTAGATCTCAACACACTTAGGTACTTCCAGTCAGTCTCATTCTGCATACTTCCAACTGACAATACGATATATGTCCCTAAAGAATCATTACCGTTAATGACAACAACAGATTAATTTTGTTAAAAAATTTATTCGTATGTGCATAGTGGTACAATGTATTTTTCATAAATTAACGACGCAATAGTCATTACGCCTTCATTATTTTTGTATATGCTACCACTTAACGGGGTCTCGCATATTCACACCCATGTTGGATTTATTGATTAATCCACTTGCGTATTATCGGTACGTGCAATATTAGCGTGCATACAAACCGCTCTGCTTGTCCAACTCAGTCACCATAGTTCACCATTGAACTTTCAAAATGGCATCCTACAATGTAAACACTGTGCTATACTACGCGTCATGTGGAGTTTCCTTGTCGTTGTTACTGCAGAAGGAGCACTTACTTGACTAAACAAGGAAAACTCTAGGCTTTATTGTTTACTATCAAACGAGTTCCAATTTTATGCGCATTCAAATAATGCGAGATTTATGCAATAAAATGTTGTCCACTTCACGACATTCGGTGAGCTGTACTTACTGTTGATCATTCCTTTTTCACAGTTGAGTCCCATCTGAAAACATTCCTCTTTTACCGAATCGAATCATACACTGTAGAAATTTATTGTCACATAACCCTTGTAACAATTCGCACGGAATGTTTGGGGTTATGTCTGGAAACGTTTACGGTGAACTTCTGTAAATCTCATTTGTAACAGATAGAATTCCGGTCACGTCGTCGTTCCAACATCCACACCTGAATGAGTTGTTCACTTTTTATGAACTGACGCTGGAATGTAGGATGCTCCAGAATGTCTCAAAATTAACCGGAAAACTTAAGGATAAACATTTATGGGATCGATAAGTATGGCTCCGTTCCCATGTCAGATGTTCCTTCGACTAAGATGTCTAACCTGAAAGTTTGTTGACACCCACTCCAGGCAAGAGTTAAAACACAGATTAGAAAGTCAAATACTGAAAGACGAAAATCAATAAACTGCCGTAATAGAGATAAAACAACACAGAAAGGAAACTGCTCAGAAATTTATTAGGATGCAATCACACTGTTACACACACATATGAGATAAATGCCCGATAGTATTCGAATGGTTCCGACAACTTGAATGTCATTCGAAGGGCGGTCAATCACTACTCGTTCGTTCGTGTCATTCAAATACACGGCGTGTATGAAAATGGGGAAGAAACATCAGTTAGTCAGCATGTCAAGTATCTCTCCGAATTCTCAAATACTGTGTCAGTCAAGATACACAATACATAAATACAAAAAAAATGTGATAACCTCTTGTTAGTATCGTTGAGCGAATGAGTACGATGTATATCGTAATGTTGAAATTTTGTTTGTATAATTTATAGACTGGTTGTTTCAATCAGCCGTCTGAGAAAGGCCAAATTTTTAGGGTTAAAACAGAAAACTGGTTGCCTTAGATAGCTGAACTTTTGAGTCGTAGTTTGATTAGTTTTAGTCACTTCAGCTGACTTACATAGACACAACAACGGAATGTTTGTAACACTGTTGTAGTTATTACTGTGTTGTCTACATCAAATGTTTGAATGGTTTGAATTGTGAATACCGTATGTGCAACCCTCAATCGGTATCTATGAGATCTTATGATCAGTTTATTATCTTGATCGATAAGATTTGTTGGTCCTCATGCTTTCACCCCCTACTAAACAAATTAACAATGAACCACTGTAAGTTACCGGTAACAGTTGGAGTCTTGAACGGATGGCCTTCCCTGTTGACAGTTACCTGAAGTGTGCCACAACCAAAATCTTATAAATAATTTTGTTCCTGACTCTCTTCATTCGAATAACAGCATGGGAGGCTGCGGCGCATAACAGCTGAACTGTTTTGTCAACGGTTTACTTTGACATCATTAGTAGGGTGGTATTTTGTACAATTCAGTTAGCAGATTAAGTAATACTACTTTATGTAATAATCTCCGGGTAAGAAAGTGTGTACTCATAGGGGAAGCTCTGTAGAGCATGATTTTCGTAGATTAACAGTGTTTATTGGCAAACGATGTACGGTGTCAGTTTGATGCAACTTGAAAAGTTTATCAAACCACCCAGGACTGCTACTTTACACCGTTGCACAATTCCAGTATTTTCATAAAAGCTAAACCTCATCCACAGATAATCGAAGCTGTCACATTCCCATAGACTTTGCAGTCCGCTTCTCTTGGGAGAATCGGGTAATCAGAGCATCACTCACAAGCGAATGTAGTTGAGCATTCGCATATGATGATTCCCTCGTGCCTAATGTGAGGTCAATGGCACAGTGGTCAACACGGTTGCCTCATGAAGGCGTGGCCAGATTTATAGTCCTGGCCGTGGCAAGGACATGCACTAGTGATGAGCTGCAACAAGAGCGAACCTCAAGTCTAGTGTTTCTTTTCCAAAGGTGCCGACTGGAAAACCCATGGGAATACGACAGATGTGACCAGTTGTGGGTGTGCTCAATTTATATAAAAACCAAAACCCTCCACAACTATTCATCAGTAATTACAGTATAACAATCAATTAGTTACACGCGATGGCCCCATTCAACTAACGGAGGAGGAGTCTCAATCCGTCTTCTTTCACAGTGTCAAAAGTGCAGTCCAAATGACGCAGACAAATTCCTTGTTGTCTTGTAAAATTCCTTTGTATAACGTTATTCGTGCATGTCTTGTAATCCACAAGCAAATCAGTAGATTTATGTCCAGTTAGGTGATTCATTTACAATGAGGGTTCTGTTATTCAACGTCCCCACCGGTTATATGTTACAAAGTTATGTTACAGTTATCCTTCGTAGTTTACTTTGGTAAGCGGATTTTTTATTACTCATAGGAGTGTGGAGCTGTGCAATATGATTCGGACAGTTCACTTGTTTTAGCAACCACAACCAAGCCTCAGTGATGCCTGGAAAGTGCTTGCCGTCCTCAGGTGAAAGTTTCTGCACTATAAGCTCTTGCATTCGTAGCGGGAATAGGATGTAGGAGGACCGTACTCACTCTGCGTCCAACCTACCACTTTGCTTATGTTGGTCTTAGAGGAGTGCCTCAAACAGATCAACACAAACAAGGTCGACCTGAAACGATTTCATTTGTAACACTGCGTTCAGGATTTGATCGATACTGTGTGATAAAGCATCCATGCTAAGGTTGCCTGTTACTCGCCGTGATATACTGTGGAACACATTATCTGGGCTAAAAGGAAAGTCACGTGTGCTCTTGAAGTGTTGATTGCTAAATGTTACCAATTCTTCCGGGGAATGTTCTTCGGGGGCGCTAAGGCTGGTTGATGCACGCTGTCACCCAAAGAGTCACTGAGAGGAAGTCGTCACATTTGATTGAACAGAGTACGAACCAAACCTCCTTCATGTGTTAGTGAAGTACAGCCATTACTTCATCTTTTCTAGTTCATGCACTTTTTCCACTGAGAAGATGCAAAAACCGTTTCGTCTAATCACCTTACTAATATCTACAGATGATGGTCACTGTTTTCCTCAGTGTTTAATGTGTAACGTGTTTCGTCGTGAACAGTTCATTTGGTCCAGCAAAGCTCTTTTTCTAGATCAGTTTATTCTTGATTTATGAATCTCCGAGACACATCTATTGAACTTCAGGCTGTCCAGTTTCTGTGCCGTTTGCTTGTCCAGTTTGGTGTACAGGTATCAACTGCAACTTGGTCAAGTGGGTTTCTCATCTTGATACCACCAGGTTGACGGCAGACCTTAACCCAACATTTACAGTTAACGTTGGATGTATTAATTAAATAACACTCGCTTCCATTCATATTTATGGTCAGTTTTTCACTTTATTTTACAGGACACAAATTGGCAAAATGCTGACGGTATTCCTCAGTCACAAACTTGTCAACAACAACAAAATGTCCATGAACTTTATATATTTATATGATACGTCCATGTTTAACGGGGCTAAATGTACTGTGATCCACTACTGTGGAGCAAGTCCATCCTACAGATGGCGTGTACACTTTGTATTACTTCAATTCCAGCTCAGTTTGAACTATGCCGATACTCGGCATATTCTTTTATGATAGGCGGGCAGACTGATCACCCAGCAGGCCAGCGAGCACGGGTTATGAAGGGACTGAGGTTAATTATGGACCGTGGCCTAGTAATTATTATCATAGCCAATGATCTCAGTTCGTAGTGAGGCCAATTTCTTTAGAAAACATGGCTTCTCTAGGTGCTTTCTACTTCAGTTCTAACAAGACCAGTATAGACCATGTTTAAGTTTACACTACATATGCTGTCAAATAACTGACGAAACTTCTGAAACCGGTAGGAAACTCTTGGTATAAGTGATGCTTGGAGAATAACCAGTTCAGTGCGTTTCTGTGAAACCTCCATATACTAAACATCTATAAAATCTCGATATTTTCAGCTCAGATCAGTTACCGCCATCTGCCCAGGAAAGTGCAGTTGTTCCCGCCTTATCTGTTCGTATATCTGTTGATATAGCAATTAACAGAGCTCAGCTCAAAACGTCCTGTCTGTCGGGGAGGCACTAATTTTCAATGGCAGTTTGGTTAAATGTGTGTATCCGCTGGAAATTGGCAACAGCCAATGTTTTCTAATGACTGAAGTGTTATTTTTCCCAGCGAAGTAGCTTTACCGTTCCATCCATATTATATTCCATAACCGATAATTCGTTTAACTTATAGCGCTATTGAGAGAAGATTGTTGGAGATAACACATAGCTTTTGCTTTCGGATGGGCTGTGGAGACCAGCTTCACCCACATACTGTGGATAAAATTACCGTGAAAAGAGTGCAACTTCAGGTCTGGAAACCGATATGCACTATTGTAAACTGACGATAAACGTTTAAGCTGAATTTTATGTCGCCTTTCTCAATGGCACAGCTAAAAGTCTTACCAATGTGCGAGGGCTTTTACGAAATATGTAAGTACTACTACTGCTAAGTGTGTGTTGTAATCCAAACCGCCAAACCTTAGTAAGTACGGCAAACATGGTTCAGTTAGTCCGATACGGCTGGCCGTTTCTAACTAGCTGAGGAGTCCGGATCGTGTGGTTGTCTATTTGAACAAACAATTCTGTTTTCTATCTCTTGAAATTGATCAAGCAGGCTGAACACTAGTTGCATGCAAATATGGCTAATGATTTGATTATGATAATTTGATGATAGCCATTAAATGATTACTAGCGTGGTGGTTAACACACTAAATTTCTAAGCAAACGGATCGGAGCGTAATTCTTTTTTCTGGCGAACGTATACATTACTGATGAACTCAAATATGAGCGCCACCCGAGTCTAGTGTGTCTTACCGAAAAAGGTGGGTCGAATGACTTTCCTGAACGCGAAAGCTAATGACTTGTCTGTAACGTCTGTGCACCATAGCCAAAAGATTCACCCCAACCTATGAAATCCTGAAGTTATCTTAAGTTGTCGTGTAGGTAGATACTTTTAGAATCATCAAGCACTTTTTATAAGACCACTCTGTAAAACTAGTTTGTAATTTCCCTTTCTGATGGGTGTTAACATGCTTTTAACGCACACTCATCAGTCAGTTTTGATCAAATTAACAAGCTTTCACTCGGAAGCCGCAGATTGAACTTGTGAATATTACCGGGTAAAGAGTATTAATAAAGAGCGTGCGAGTGTCGTTAAGTTATTCCTAATTAGCAATCGAGTATAGATACAAGAAATGCGTAGCGAGCCAATTGATTCGTCGATAGTACAGTATGTGCCCAACAAACAGTTATGCCTGCACACACAAATTTGACTGTTATTTAATTTAAAACAGTTCATTCCCTTCAGTAGTTTGAACAAAACAGGTAGAACACGAAAACTGGTAGATGCAAGCATGTTATTTAATTCATAACTAGTTAATCACTACCTCTGTATTTGCCTAAAACCTTACAAGCAAAACCATATTGTTTTCTCAAACAGTATCAAAGTTACAACGTAGTCCATTTGTTCCGTCTCTTTTGAAGCATCCGGTGTCATCGAACTAGCCTTGAAAACAATTAATATCATAAATAGTCATATCTAGTTGACTGTATTGTTTTATACAGTTAGCTATGCAGAATTTATTCACGGCTTCCTTAGTTTGGACTTATGTAGGGTTTACTGAGATTGTGATAGGCTAATGCCTAGGTGAAGAAATTAATCTCAGAGAAGCACACCCACTTTGATTTCAAGAATATGACAATTTCTCTGGTATTTATCTTAATAGATTTTGTATACTGAATGATCCACAGTTTTAATGTGCATAAAGCTTACAAGAGTACAAATACATTCAACAATTTGTCTTGATACTGTAATGCATTTTCTGTTTTCAACGGTGCGGTCAGACATCAGAAAGTATAATGAGCACCACGCATACTGTTCCAACAAGCAGTTGGAACAGTGAGCAAGTGACCTTCCTTATGATGTCGTTCATTTGCGTATACGTTTTATATATAGTCCAGTGCACAAGTGGTCGATCAGCTCACATCACCGAGTCGCTCGTGGAATCATCTGCGGAAAGTATATCTTGAATAAACTAAAGAACTTTACTAAACACTTAGTAACCTTCGATACACAACCTAGGAGAAAACGAACTTGGCAAGCATTTGAGGGATTGAAACATTGAAACATTTCGTTTCACATGTTATTTTTTCAAATAATAAATTTAAGTGTTCTTCGAGGTAAATTGGGAATATTAACTCACCATGGGACCATCTTTACCTTTATTTCGAGGTCAAAATCGTAAATTATTCATTTACGTAGCATGTTGTTGGTGAAGTTACAATCAGTTACAATTTATTGGTGGGTCACAGTGTGTCAGAACAGAAGTAAACGTTTCCCGGTTGAGGTCAAAACTTCAAAGATGGAGAATGACCTGTTTGGAAATGTTGTGAACTCCGCTAGAAGGGAAGCCTCATGAGAACAACTTAATATTTGCACATTAAAGGTTGGGAGATGAAGTGTACAGCTAGATTCTTGAAAGGATTTTCAGTAAATTATCGTCTTAATTTTCAACACTTTTCATCGACTGGTCCACGGACATTGTATGGCGTAAAGCCTCATGGCCACTTGACGAAACATCAGTCAGCGCTTCTGCACCGCGAACGTCTTTAGGTGAATGCGACCCCTCTGAACATATCAGGCTATTCACAGTGAAAAGATTATCAACCGATCCAATGGGATATTTGTTAGATCTGCAGCAAAATGAGGCGCAACAGTACCAACGTACTTTCAGGGATGTTGACGGTGATGCAGCAGACGTCTGAAACTCCGTGGAACGAAGAATCCTCTGGAACTAGCCACTCGAGCGTAGCTTTACGTACCACACTGGACAAACTCACTAGAGAGCATACCACTACTGCTCAACACGAAAGGACAGCCATCAGGATAATCCAAGTCACCTGATAGGTGAAACTGTCGTTAAGTGCCTTTCCTATTGAGTGAATAACCGTAGTGTGATCTATGGTCCAGTGGTTTTTGTTATGAATTTAAAAAGCCCAATACAACAATCCCAACTGGTTCATAATGTCTACTGAACCTCATCAGCGGCCTGGTTTGTTGTTGTTATTGTTGTTGCTGCTGTCGATTTCGGATTGTTCTCAACGAGCAAAAGACGTTGTTGCTGAAGTTAATCCAGTTTCTAACCCCAAACAGGTGAGTGTCAGCGAAAAAAAAACATTTTCAGGTTTGGATGCAAAGCGAGGCAAGATGTAGCCATGACAGGTAGAGACATTACCTAAGAATTTAAAAAGTTTCACAACCAAAGAAGTATTCAGTGGCAGCACACTGTTATTTACTTACAGGTCTATCTAGATTTGACAGTACGGGGACAAATCTCGAACCACAACTAAACACACACAAAGAACGACTACGATAACTTGCGTTGAAAGGAGAAAATACATGAAAATAATTAACGAGCAGAAAACGGATGTACCTTTTAAGTTACAACTAACGGTGGGGGCGCGAGCTGCAAAAATTTGTTACATTCCTCTTGTTTACAGTGGATCGTTCCGAGACGAATAATCAGTAACATACACTTCAACGTGTCCACCATGTGGCAGTTTACAAAAGCCTCGCCGAAGCTGAAAGTTGATCTGATCATCTGATCACTGCTCATAAGCGAAAGTGGTTGAGTGTTCACATATGATATTTCGGTCCTGCCTAACTTGAGGTCAATGGCGCAGTGGTAAACAAGGTTGCCTCATGAACAGCGTAGCCGTGGTTCTAGTCCCGGAAGTAGCGATGATATGCACTACTGATGAGCTCTAATGAGAGCGAAACTCTAGTCTAGCGCTTTTTTCGAAAAGGGCCGACTGGAAAGTCTATGGGAATACGACGGCTACGATCAATTGTGGATGATGTTCTAACTGTATATTAATAAGAGCTGTCCATGCTTTGATGGTGTGCCAAAATGATGTTTAAATAACAGTCCCTCACGGTAACAGATTATTTACACAGGTCGCATTCATTTTCACTCAAAACTAACACCTGCGAAGTATGTCTATAATTAATTGATTCGTTGATAAAATCTCCAGTTGACTTCTTGTCCTTATAAGATTGTCTTATGCGTTTACTGAATAGAGGATCTCTTTACCGCAGATGTGTCCCTTAGAAAGCAGAAGTGTCACTTTAGTGACGTTACCCTCCTATAGATCATGTTCCAGGCACATTTCCAAACGGGTCATCACATCGGCACGCCACTGTCGTCCGTCTGGAACGCGAGGATTGGTCCACAGCCCACATGTGTTGGGAGACAAGATGATTTATACGGTTTGCACAATCGAGATGTAATCTCTATTTAATGGGGCATGCAAACCTTGGGGTAATGGACTGAAGTTAGCGAGACAGCTACTGTCTTCCCTACAAGGGCTAGACAACTTCGACTAATTTCAGCTGAACATTTAGGTGTGATTATTTGCTCGTTTTGAACGTGAGATCACTGGCGTAGCGGTTAATGTAGTTTCCCTCAGGACGGTTGGGGTGATCCATTCAGTTAGCCACTCAGACTACCTGCTGCGTGGATGTCCAGGTGTTGCATAACAGGCAGTTTTCTTTTTGAGTAGTATACTACTCACTTCAAGAACTGAACGGCAAGCCTCAACTCTAGGAAGACGACGGACAGAAGCGACTATCCGAATAGTGTATACACGCTATGGGGAAGTGTCATCAGGGCGAATGATAAAGTACTGCTACCCAATATGTGTGAATGTACGTCAGCCGTGCAAATGAGTGTACGTGTTAGTGGTCCCATGTTTAATATAACCTGTACGGAAGTTCGTGTAATAAAAGAATTTGCGGGCCAAACGCCTTTTGCGGTCGCAACACAGGTATCTCTGTATAATGTTAGTTCCATCTGACCCAACCACGTCGTGCAATCCAGAGGCTTAAGGCGCACATCCAAAAAGATGTAAGATGTAAATAGCTTAGCCATTGCGCTGGTGCAACCGTTTCATGTTCCCGTCTGTGACAGACGATGCGACCGTTATTGCTTGGATAATTAATCGTTATCATTTAGTTTCATTTATAAGCAACACAATTAACCTTGCTGTCCTACGTTTATTTATTCTGTCTTCACGACTGGTTACCTTTCGACATTTAAACTGGGTTTTATTGATCTACCACGGTCACAACACTGTACCATGCAACGCTTTTATCCACAAAAAACAATAAAATTAATCAAGGGCAAGGCTACACAGATTTATGTACTATTGTTTTTATGAGAACGTCTACTGTTTAACCGTTATCATCCTTAAGGAATGCATATTGGTCGGTGGCATATACTGTTTACCCGTACTAAATGGTTCGGTTTTCAAATTAACACGTAAGTGTCATTCCGGTTTAGAGTGCTTGATGTTTATACGTCATAAACTTAATCGTAAATTTTTATAGTGCTCCTATACACATTTACTGTTGTGTAAGAAACATATACAGTAGATCGGGATCGATGGAATGAGTCAATAGAAATTATAATCCTAGGAACTGATTAGATTAATATGGCTTTTAGCTGTTAGGGATCCATTCTTTAATTTTAGCGTGACTTTTCAAATGTTATTAGACGCAAGTCAAATTTGATTACGCAGCTGTATACTGCGTTCTGGGAACTATGATATGATTTTGGTGACAGATTATCCAGGTTTGACTGCCTGTTTCTCACTGAATCAATTAACCCGAGTCGCCTAGTTGAGTTTGGTCAGTCCGTTTTGGCCTTGTTTGTAGACAGTGTCACATGGACAAACTCCACGTAGGTAAAGCTGTATGAAATTTCATTTCCACCTGAACTTTGTAGTACGTAAGTAACTAAATGTTTGTGTTCGGAAGATAACGAGTGGTCGATGCAGCGCACGCGAATTACGTTCCTGTGTATTGTGTTCCATTGCTCCATGTCACTTAGTGAAAGATTACTGTAGTTAACCACGAAAGATGCAGCCGTCCATCACAATGGCCCACCGTGCTAGGACAACATAACTGTGTTTTTATTGTTTACGGTATTAATGAAGCAAATACGTGAAGATTGATGAGAAAAACAACGAACTCTCACTTGTAAACAACGCTAAACTGCAACCACATCGTGCCAAACAATTAATAAGTGTATGCTAATAAGAATTCATGTCCAACAGAACTGTAGAAATGTATTACTAATGAGTAGTTTGGTAGATTTATGATTTTAGATGGGACCCAATATTGAAAACTCAGGGCTTCGACTGGATTCGAACCAGCGACAGATACAACATGCCTCAACGCGGTAAATGCTCTACCAGCTGAGCTACGAAGCCATACCAGTAGCTCGAAAATTTAACATTTGCACTCGGTTAGTCACCCTTCCCACTGTCACATATGGAAACCAGCAAATAATCCAGGGGATCGACTACCCCGGCAGGATTTCTCGAATAAAAATCTGCCAAACTACTCATTAGTGATACAGTTGCTACGCCCAACAGTGGCGTTGGCGGAATCCAGCGTGAACTTTTCGAGAAATTCTGTCGAGGCAACCGATCTCATGGATCATTTTCTGTATTCTATATGTGACAGTGTGACGGGTGGATAACCGAGTGTAAATATGAAATTTCCGAGCTCCTGGCACGGCTTCGTAGATCAGCTGGTAGAGAATTTGCCGCGTTCAGGCATCCTGTATCTGTTGCTGGTTGGAATCCAGCCGAAGCTCTGAGTTTTAACAATTGAGTCTCATCTAAAACTGTATAATGTTGAGAACATCAGATTTGCGTGTATAGTGATCGTCGTGTGCTGGAATATGTTCATGAATGCAATGAAGTAACAGAAATGAACTAATCCGATCTCCATACCATGCAAGAAACGATATATCGGGATACAGTTTTAAAGCAGACGTGACATATATCCAGGTGAAATGACGTTAACATCAGCATGTAGATTCTGTGTGAAAGTGTACAGTCTGTTAGTAAGAATGTAATAACAACCTGTCTTCTAGGAGTTCGCTGGGTAGGTTTTAGGAAAACTGAGTGTCGTAAGGAACTCATGTCTTTCCAGTAATTAAAACATATTACCCGATTATATATGACAATTTTCTAAGGAAAACCATTGATTGTTTATAGTCGAATCATGCTAGCAAACAGTCTTATTAAGGTGTAGTTATTCTTTCAATAATAGTCATTCAATTATATATTTGAAAACTTTGACTATTTCAGTAGTGGTCGCATATATTTGTAGTGTTCTTCGTTTGTTCTGTCCAAGACTTACCTATAAAACTGTCACACCCATTAAGGGTGGCTTATTCAATTTAAATACTCGAGGTAATCCGTTTGTATCCCAGTTTACAAGTGATAATGCAACATCTAAACAATTCATCCGGAAACACATCCTCAGATTCAATTCACCTTTTGAATAATAATGTTGCAGATGAAGAACATCACATAAATGAATTAGAAATGTTTGAATAAATTGCTTATTAAGTAATTTCTACCTCTGTGATTTTTCAGTAAATACCGATTTATTTCGTTATACTTCAAATTAGATATTTTGAAATGAAACGCTATACTAAACTTCTGAGTAAAAATTTGATGACCAAGACCAGAATTTGTATCACCGGTAAACATTTCAATCATAAGATATCTGCATGACACGTTCTCAGGAACGTTGCATTCATCGACACTCAGTTCTCTTTAGACAAGTCTTCACAGTGGACAGATAGTGTGTTGTCGTATGGTAACATTTGGTTTACTCTCACTAGTCACAAACATAAACCTTATTCATCATAAACATGAGATTGATAATGACGAAGCGTTAATGAACAACCAAGCAGTCACACTAAGATTTGCCGGCTCGAGACCATGATAAACCAATAACCTGCTTCAGGCATTTTCTGCAATCTATGTCGGCCAGTAAGAGTTGATCAAAATATCTTCGCTAAAAGCTAATAACTTTCGGTCTCCTTTATGTAGCAATATTTTTAATAGGTAATGTGGGCTAATTTGGTGACTTATTATTATGAGCGGGATTTCGCAATTGATACCGTGGGATTATGAGCAGATTTCGGAGCGTGTTCTGTCTCTGGCTGACAGAGTAGTCTACCAAATAGACCAACGTGAATGCTACTGCAGTTGCAAGTGAATTGTTTACGAACTTGGGACAAGGAAATGCGCTCACAAATCTTGGCAAATTATTGTTTGTATTGGGTGTAGTTGCAAAGCCACTGATAGTAATACATGTAGAAAGTGTATACTATTACAACATTCGGTAAACAGCAAGTAGTTTGGGTTCATGATTATTTTTCACACCTGAGACAAACGAGTCGTTTCAAGTACATTTGAAATAGCAACACACGTTTACTGATCGCGCTTTTAAAACTGTCGGGCGGACAATTTCATTTTTCCAGACTAGAGATATGTTAACCGAGTAGTTGATTCTTAAACACTCAAGCAATTCGGGATATTATTATTCCCAAATCTCTCGATGTAAAGCTTGAAGTCGCTTCACGAAGGCCGCAGGAAAGTACATAACTCGCAAAGTGGACATTTTGGAAACGCGGTCTACCTGACTAGAAGGCGTTCGAGTGACCTATAAAATCATGCGACAGATGGCTGGGAATCATAGAATCATGTTTTCACAAACAACTTTCGACTGCATTGTGGAGAAAACACTCGACGACAAATCGCTTCAAGCACGACTTGCTAAACAGAGACATAAATGTGTGAAAAATTATTAGTCGTACGTCATAACAATAAATATTTGAAGCTATTGGAAGCACACACCTACATATCCGGTCAACTTAACTGACACGATAGTCAAATGCAGAACACGCTTCCATGAAAAATGGCATATAGGATGCTCCATAAAAGTCAAGCCTATAAACAGAATAGGACATACTAAATTTTGAACTGTAATTTCGTAAATTAACAGCACAGGATGCGCAAAATGTGTGCAAGCAACTAATCGGTCAATTAAAATAATAACAGAAAGGTACCTCTATTCTTGCGCTAAGTGAAAACACAGCAACGAAGAGTCTAAAATCAGATGAAACTATCTATATTACCGAATCGTATAAAGTCTACGCCACTGTATTACTGAACATGGTGGGTTAGGAAGCCGGCGTAGTGCAACGTTTACGACGAGGTTGAAGTGCTTCTATCGGAAGTGCTAACTTGCGAACAGAGAGAATGACTGATTATCGGCAGGCTCTCCTGAAATTGGAAATATATACTTCCCGATTCGTCCAAATGTACTTGTTACTGTTGTTTACCTTATTTTGAGTCAGAATGATTTTTCGAAACAGCTACCTCCACAGTCACTTCTGTTCAGCTTGCAGTTTATCAGTGATGCACATGAGTCCTGATCACTGAAACAGGGTTGTAACGAAACCGTTTTTGTGCAGTCGATGCTTAGCCGGAAAACAAAAAACGATTTCTGCCACCATGTAGCTGCATAACAGAATACACACTGTAAGGTGTCACCTGGTGATGAACACATCTATAAATGGCCGTGGTTCACGTCCCGGCAGTGGCGATGATATGCACTACTGACGAGCTCTAATGAGAGCGAAACTCGAGTTTAGTGCTTCTTTTTGAAATGGGCCGACTGAAAAGTATATGGGAATACGACGGCTGCGATCAATTAAGGGTGATGTTCAACTTGAAACATCTATAACTGATTGGAATGGTCAGTGTTTACAATGCAAATTTATACGGATGGCATTCTGTCTAACGCCAACAACAGTGACTGAACTGATTTTTCATTAACGCTAGCTAACTCTGTTAACAAGAAGCTGGAATGAATTGTAGCTGTAAATAAGACAGAAGAGCGATTTCTCCTATAACTACTCTATTAAACCTATGAAAGGTTTATGTAAATGCGTCAAACAGGAAGTGAATTTGGAATGGTCAGTAAACCTAGTTCCAAAGTTTTTTCCGATAAAACAGAAACGGAATTTAATGCGATGTCTAGTAAAACGAAACCGCAAACTTAGTACTGACATAAAAACTGGAAAAGGAGTCAATGTTTTGTGTGAAATATTTCGTGATCGTGCACAGCTCGACAAAATTAAAGCGTGAAGAACATCAAAGGATGACAGAACATCTGTCGGGTATAATACACTATATTCTAGCCTCTTGTAAGAGGGGAAAATATCGAGTGTATCTTTTAGCAGATGGCTCGACAGAGCCATGAGAATGACCTTATAAGTTGCGGAATGCAGGCTACAATCTACAAGTCGTAAAACTTTACCTCTAAGGCCCAGTGACCATTAACGCTACTTCATTTGGTAATTACATATTTTTGTGCACCCGAAGTAGGTTATATCAGTCGCACAACAAGGTGCGCGTCGTAGAATGTACACAAACACCATCCTGCTTCGTTGATGACTGGATAGCAGTGAAAGATCTTCAACGCAATTTCAGTTCGTCAAGTTACCTCAAATCACAGAGTCAATGTGGATATCGTATTTGAACCGATCAACCACGTCACACTTGAACACACCAGAAATGTGAAGGATTGTACGCTGGCCGCTGCAGAGACATGTGAATTCCGGTTCCTAAACACCAATCTGTGGATGTATATTTTTCCTGTTCGCGAAATCAGATCGTTTAAACAAGTGAAGCGGTATCATACCCGTAATCCTCGAATGATTCTGAATTCACAGTGTTCATGGTTTCACACAATCTCAACATGACAGCTATTCTCTTATTTATGGTTAGTGATTGTTCGCTGGTTATTGTATCTGGTTAACTTCAGATCACCGTGAAGGAGTGAACTGTTGCTTTTTTCATCCGATTAGGACTTTGTGAACAACAAGTTAGCCTAAGAGGACAGCTCACAAAGGTTGGGTAAAGCGCAGTATTTCGTCCATTTTTTGAAGTCGTGTTTACTTTCACACATCATCGGCTTATCCCAAATGGAACACAGCCTCAAAAGGTTTGCGGTTAGGAGACGTAGTCCATCTTTGTCAACTATCGACTCCTCGGGTTTTTCGCTCGAAAACCATAGCTAACAAAATTAAATAAAAACATGAGACAGTTGGTTATGGAAAGTGCACAAGGTGGGATAAAGCCAGATATAACATATTTGTCTTCTGAAGGATCAAAATAAAACCTGACACCAGCTAAATGAAGGTTTAGTTGAGAACTTTTAACAGACTTCATGAGTGTGTTAAACTGAAACCAAAGCTTGCTTTTAAGACTCACTGTTGTAGTCGTTAGCTTTTCGTCAGGTTGGTTGCCGATATTCTATGCTACAACTTACCTTCCATTTCCTCTCGCTTGCGGTACACACTTTTGATCAATTTCGTGTTTTGACTGCACACAGACGACGCACCTCTCAGTTTTATTTTTGTTTATACATGTTATCTTCTAGCTATTGACTTCTTCCTTATTAAGTGCTGTTTGACAAGTTTTCATTTTTATGTAAATTTGATTGTTTGCGTTGGCCAGTAGCTATATCGTGAGATCGTCCATGGGCTGCTCCATCCAAGATGCACCTTCTCATGAGCAGTTTCTACTTTTCAGCAGTCGCACAGAGTAACTTTCATTTACACTAGAGTGCCTGGAAGGATATAAAATTGTACTTTGTCCGTTGCTTCCGTTGTTCTTACAGCGATCCCATTTGGTAGTAATCCAATTTAAAATAATCTGAGTACAGGTTGACACTGAACTCAGAATTATCTCTATTCAAATAAATAACAAAATTGTTAATGTTTTAAAACTCAATATAGTTGGAAGGAAGCATGGAACAAAATGGCCGGAAACGTTAAATTACTGCTTTTCTGGACAATAAAAAATGATGCTAAATTCAGCACTATTCAAAATTGTCTGTTATTAGCAGAATAAGCGCCCTTATCACAAGATACCCATTCAAACTGTAGAGAATTAAAAAATAATATTGAATTCTGGAAAGTGTTAACCACCACTGATTTGCAATGCTGCCACTTACACAATACAGTTTACCAACAGTTGCCTTTCTGAAGTCGAGACACTTAACTCCAGTCTTTTGAATGAATATCTAACTTACTGATGATTAGTGGGGTTTTTGTTTTTTTCTGAACATATTGAACATCATCGAAAGTAATCACAGGTGTAGCATTCCCAGAGACCATTAAGCCAGCCTATTTTAAAATCACGCACCAGAGTCGAGTTTTGCTCTCATTAGAGCTCGTCAGTAGTGCATGTCCTTACCACGACCGAGGCTTGAACTCCGGTCACGCTTTCAAAAGGCAACCGTGTTAACCACTGCGCTACTGACCTCACATTAGGCACGAGTGTATCATCATATGTGAACGCTTAACCACTTTCGCTTGTGATGTTAGTGGCGCAGTGGTCAACACGGTTGCCTCATGAAAGTGTGGCCGTAGTTCTAGTCCCGACCGTCGTAAGGACATACACTACTGACGAGCTCTAATGAGAGCGAAACTCGAGTCTAGTGCTCCCTTTCAAAACGGGTTGGCTGAAATGTGTATGAGAATGCAACAGCTACGATCAACTGTGGGAGACTTTTGATCTATATGAATATATAAATGTTGATAATATATTGTCGTTTATCGCTTGCTACGAAATATCACCTAAGTGAGTGCAGGTAAGACAGAAATTGCTTTTTGACCAATTTATCTAACTTTTACTGAGAGTAAACAAGGTTGACCCAGAACTAACTGTTCTGTATACTGGAGGCTGAGACAACATATTTGACTGAGTGCTCAGTAGAGGAATGAACACACTGTCTTATCACACCGCACTTCCAGTTTGCTTAAGTGACCTCGCTAACGAAGCCCACAGAATCGGCATAATAGCGATTTGTACCCCCGAAACAGATGGCTTAAGAACTCGCACTAAGTAGGTCCCCTATGAAATCCAAACAGAAGCAAGTTAGTCCGTAGTATGGCGTAAGGATATCTGGAAATTTTGTGGACTATTATTTAGTAGTCTCTGCACGAGAGCCGGATAAAAATTGGTGGAAACATTCTGTAAAATTTTTGATTTAGTTTGAATTGCAAGCCTCAGTGTTATATGCAGTGATAACCAAAATGCAGCCGCACACGTGGTAGCGTGCACGACCATTATTCCACCGTAGCCTTCTGTCGTCCCGTGGTGACAACCGATGACATAATACATACAGTTTGTCATCGTGTGTAGTTTGTGACGAATCACAATTCACCAACCTAGCTTGCGTACATTCTGACTTTCATCCATACACACAGGGCCACTGATCTGGGTGAACTAGAACCATCTGAAGCATACAATATTGGGGCTTACCACATGACTTAAGGACGATGTGGCTGTTTCCCGGGACGGTGACAGAAACCAGTAATGACCAATGGAAATGAGATTTTGCGGTCCAGTAAACTGTTTCTTATATGAAGACGTAGATAATGTATTTTCTCACCTTTACTGTTTTTTGAAAACACTGGGAAGTATTTGAAATCAGACAACCCAAAGCCCATACAACTTGAAGGTGAAAACAGGCACGAAAAACAGTCATCACAAAACGTACATCAACTTTCAACCGCCACAGTCTATTTGAGACGAAGCCTCTTCTGTGAAGTCAGTGGTCAGGGTTGCGCGGTCCAATTAGTGTCCGGCTAATTTTCACAAACCATATATAGTCGTGCTGGAGTAAGGAGAGAAAACTGTAGAAAACGTAGACCCTTCAGTCAATATTGACGGCAGTAGAACTAACCTGCACAAACTGTTTTTACGATGAGGCGGAGAGATGAACTGACATTTTGGAAGAGAGTGACCTGAAAAAATTTTGACATGGACCGGATTTGTAACAGTGACATAAATAGCACGCGTGAACGCGGCAAATGCTCATTCAACTGAACTACAGCACTACGCCGGGAGCTGAGAAATGATCACAGCTAAGAATTTGGTAATATGGTTTTAACCTATCGGTGAATTCCATTTCAGGCCGCCTGAGA
>JTDE01002283.1:88049-100969 GCA_014338405.1 Paragonimus skrjabini miyazakii | reverse complement strand
AGTTGCCTTGTCAGTACTACCGCTCTGGTTCACATTACCTTGTGAATACAAATTTACTACAAACCACTAGCATCGAAGTTAGTGTGTTGGCGTTGGTGTCGCAGTTTCACTCGTAGCTGTATAAGGAATCCGTGCCATCTCTACCATTCACTACATTCACTGGGATAACGATGTTTTAGCTACTACATCCGGGAACGCTGCCCAACCAGACTGACATTTGTTTGAATCCTCATGGTCAACTGGAATTTCCGTAGACATTCGTCCTCTCTGGCGGCTGCCGTGCGGTTGTGCTGAGGGTTCTCTCACGTCCAGCTCCCTAGCACCCTTAGTCGTTGCGTTGAAGTCCGCTTGTATACAGTGAGTAAATAAATAAATAGAGTTTGCTTGCAGATCCACCGTCTTCTCACTGGGACTCCCGATCCGCGTTAATATAAGGCTGGGTAAACCTTGGGTGTACGAACCTCGGAACTAGCGTCACGAAACTGGTGAGCCCGTTCCATTAATTTTTTTACTGCTTTCTATTATTTATTGCAACCTTTTGTGTACTCTAGGTTCCTTTATTTTCCTTCCCGTATTTGTATATTCATACATACTTACACAAAACTGATTTTCGTGCCCTAGTTCCATTAGTATCTAAGCGCTTATATTTGTTTAGAATCTTGTGTGTATATTGAAATGATGCGGTCAGATATTTCAGTTCCCAAGTCGGAACTCGCCGAAGTAGATGCGAAGGAAAACGCCCTGAGTTTTCGTGTTCCTGATTATGTCCCGGAAGACCCAGAATACTGCCTAGCGTGGCTAGAGCTGCAATTCCAGTTAGTCCGCATCACTAGCTAGACTGCCAAGTTCACATAGTTGACTACCGCGTTGCCACTGTCGGTCGCACCTTGTGTCGGAGACTTAGTAATTAGACCACCTGGGACCAACCCTTACGACGCACTCAAGAGCGCATTCTTAGAACGTGTCGTCGTATCAGAGGAAAACGACTTGAGCAGGCCCTTAGCCATTTGCAGCTGGGAGACCTTACTCCATCTCAGTTGCTTCGGCAGTAGAAGCATGTGGGACAGACTCATGAAATCGATGACCAACTCATGCGTTACCTCTGGATGCAAAGACTGCCCGACTTTGTGCCAGCAATTATCTCTCCATTTATGTCGGCGGACTCAGTTATCCAGCATCTTCTAAGCAGAACGCATCAGGTAGAGACTCACACAAAAAACATAACCGCCGATTTAGCAGCACGAGTGAAAGAACTTTGTCTAGAAGTCTGTGATGATTGTAAATCGTAACGGAACACTATGCTATTGTTGGTTTACTGCATGAATAAGTACGTTGTATAGATACTGATTACATCAAAGTTTCGTGGGCTGACGTGCTGCGTTATTACTACTGTGTAGAAACTAACTCTGGGTTTGAGCTAAGTACATTTCCTATTACTATTACGTATTCCAAACTATCGCAAGGCTTCTTGCCTTCCCCCGCTTCCAGTTGACGTAGCCTTCCCAAATCGCGTTCAAAAACGGGATACTGCCGATATCGCCACAGATGTGGGACCATGGTACGGAAATGCATTGCGCCGTGCACCTTCTCAACCGCCTCGGGAAACGCAAGTCCCAGCAAGTAATGGCGACAACTGTTGCTGGCAGTCCTACGCCTGGTCGCCTACTTTTTACACATACTAGAAATTCTAGGTTGCGTTTTCTAGTGGACATCGACGCTCGACTCAGTGTCATATCGCCTAGAAAAGAGTATACGTTTCGTTCGACGCCCTTCAAGCTCCAGGCCGCCAGTGGAACCCCAGTACGCACTTTAGGCACACGCCTCCTTAAGCTGGATGTGGGCCTACGGTGTGCTTTCCGTTAGGTGTTCATTATAGCGAATGCACCAGATGCCATTTTGGGCATGGACTTTTTAAAACATTTTGAATCATTTTTCTACGCAGGTCATCACAAAATCCTGGATCCTCTAACGAGTATATCCACCATAGGAACCGCTTTCCTGACGACTGTCCTCAGGCAATGCTTGCTGAATCTAACGGTGATGATCGATACCTAGCGGTATTGCGTGAATTTCCGGTGCTGGTCCGTCCATCTAACGAGCTACCCGCCGTCGTTACGGACGTCGTACATCACATTGAAACGAAAGGTGCACCAGTTTTTTAGCGACCGCGAAGACTGGCACCAGACGAACTGTGCATTGCTCGAGCTGAATTTCAACACATGCTGGATATCGGTGTAATCCGCCCCCCCCCCCCCACACCCCATGGGCATCTCCTCTGCACATGGTGCCAAAGAAGACGGAAGGCGATTGGCGTCCTTGCGGAGATTATCGTGGATTGAACAATGCCACTGTTTCAGATAGGTACCCTGTGCCACACATCCACGATTTAACTACCAGCCTTGCAGGTAAAACAAACTTCAGCACGATTGACCTCGTCCGCGCCTACTACCAGATACCGGTAACAAAAGAGGATATACCCCAGAGGGTTATTACCATCCCATTCGATTTGTTCGAATTTGTGCGCATGCCTCTCGGTCATCGTGTCGCTGCACAGACGTTCCAACGTCTGATTAGTGAAGTCGCCCGTGGATTGGACTTCGTTTCTGCATACATAGACGATATCCTCGTGGCTAGCTCTTCCCAGAAGAGCATATCATTCATCTACTGACGTTGTTTCAACGTCTAGCATCATATGGCCTTGCCGTCAATGCAGCTAAGTCCAAACTCGGTCAAGCCTTGATGGATATTTTAAGCCACAACATCCTGGCAGAAGGGCTTAAACCGCTCGATTCCAAGGTCTAGGCTATTCAAACAGGCCAGCTTCCCGACACGATTCCGAAGCTCCGCCGCTTCAGTGGACTTGTAAATTATTATCGGCGATTTATTTCCAACTGCGCCAAGCTTATGCAACCCATGACTGATCTACTCTGGGGCAACAAACATACTTTACAACTAACCCCCGAAGCCACTACGGCTTTCACCACCGTAAAGGGGTCACTCGTCTCTGCAGTCATGTTACATTACCAACAACCAGACGCACCAATCAGCATCGCCGTGGATGCATCGGACACAGCCATAGGTGCAGTGCTGCAGCAAGTAACTTGCGAGACCTGTAAACCGCTTGCATTCTTTTCTCAACGCCTCAACGATACCAAAACGCGATACAGCACCTTCAGTCGTGAACTTTTAGCTGTGTACAAAGGTGTGCGCCATTTTCGCCACGCACTCGAGGGCCGTGATTTCATCATTTTCACGGATCACACACCTGTCGTGTGCGCCTTGCGGAATTACTCCGATAGACATCCACCTCGAGAAACTCGACAGCTGGAATACATAGCCCAGTTTTCTACGGACATCCGCCATGTCTCCGGAACCGCAAACGTCGCCGCGGATACTCCATCACGAATGCTCAGCGTGTCTACTGCTGCCGACTTGATCCCACATCGCAACATAGCTGCACAACAACAGTCCCATTGCACGCTTATGCTTGTTATAAAACGCACGAACTTACGTATTGTCACAGTTCCATTGACATCTTCGCCTGGTACCATTATACGTGACAATATGCTGGGGTACCCCAGGCCAATTGCACCACATTCGTTACGAAGAGCAGCTTTTATAGCGTTGCATAACCTGTCACATCTAGGGTTGCGCGCATCACTAAGACTGATTGCGGATCGATTCTTCTGGCCTAACATGAACTGGAACATGCGACATTGGGCCCGTTGTTACCTTGCATGCCAACGTTCCAAAGTCAATCGGCACACGAACAGCCCGCCGGAATCTTTTCCAACACCCGACGATCGTTTTGAACATGTCCGTCTGGATCTACTCGGGCCACTTCCATCTTCTCGAGGCTACACCCGCCAACTCACGTGTAACGACTGGTTCACTCGCTGGCCAGAAGCCATACCGTCGTCAGACCCATCAACAATATCTGTCGTTCGCGCTTTTGTCGAGCATTGGATTGCACGTTACGATTGTCCGTCGACCATTACAACTGATCGCGGTACGGAATTCGAAATAGCTTTATTTTCGCAACTGGCCAAGCTGTTAGTCGGGCATCGAACACGCACCACGGCGTATCACCCACAAGCGAATGGACTCGTTGAGCGTTTCCATCGTTAGCTTCAAGCTCCATTATGTGCTCACAAGCGGATGGATTGGACGGAAGCATTACCCCTAGTTCTACTTGGTATTCGCAATTGTGTCAAGAATGACGGTACAACCCCAGCGTCACTCGTCTGTGGTCGTCATTTAAGCATACTAGCTGATTTTTTCCAACCGTCAAGCAAAGCTGCTGTCAACACTCAAGACTATGTTAACCGACTAGCCAGTTGCATGCGATCACTACAAGCAAGTGATACACGTATTCAACAATCCTCGTCTTATGTTCCTAAAGAACTCAGCACTTGTGAGTTCGTGTTTCTGCGAACAGACTCTGTCAAGAAACCGCTGCAACAACCGTATGAAGGACCTTTTCATGTCATTAAACGGTCTGCAAAAACTTGTGATCGACAGTAACGGTCAACACCACACGGTCTCGATTGACCCTCTCAAATCTGCTTTCACCGTCTCACCCCACAGTTTGACAACACAAGCATCATTCAAGCCGTCTCCATCTACCTCAACTTCCAATATAACCCCAACGTTGCCCTCCGCATCTACTCTCGACGAACTTCCTTCTGAACCTACAACTCGTTCAAGGAAACGCGTCCATTTTTCCGCGCGCTATCTCGAATAGTTTACTTTCTCTACTTCGTGTCTAATGTAAAGCTGATAATGGATTATTTGTAGTTCATGCTTTTGTCGAACAGCAACTAAAAGTTTTTCGTAGGTACAATTCCCTGGTTAGTTTTGCACAGAAGATATCTGCACATAACTGTAAAAATCCTCAGGCGCCCCAGGACGCGCGTTACGGTGGGTATCTACCTTTTTCTCTAACATTCAGGTAATTCACCTTTCTTTATTATTAGGTCTGATTCGATGCATAGCAACATTTGCTGGGCCCAAGGAGAAGGCCTTAAACGCCATTGCAGTCTGTGCCCGTGCAGTGAGGAAATCACACCCGCTGTAACGTCCTCAGGAGGCATTTTAAGGTTCGGTAGCTCGCGCGCGGCTAGCCAGCAAGACAGCAGTTGTTGCCCAGGATTAAAATGCATAGGCAGAAGGCCCCCTATATTAGTCACCCTCCTAGGAGTGCTGATGTAGTGAGATCACTTTCGACGCCCCCAAAATCCTAAACTCCCTGCGACGTGACAGTTGCCTTGTCAGTACTACCGCTCTGGTTCACATTACCTTGTGAATACAAATTTACTACAAACCACTAGCATCGAAGTTAGTGTGTTGGCGTTGGTGTCGCAGTTTCACTCGTAGCTGTATAAGGAATCCGTGCCATCTCTACCATTCACTACATTCACTGGGATAACGATGTTTTAGCTACTACATCCGGGAACGCTGCCCAACCAGACTGACATTTGTTTGAATCCTCATGGTCAACTGGAATTTCCGTAGACATTCGTCCTCTCTGGCGGCTGCCGTGCGGTTGTGCTGAGGGTTCTCTCACGTCCAGCTCCCTAGCACCCTTAGTCGTTGCGTTGAAGTCCGCTTGTATACAGTGAGTAAATAAATAAATAGAGTTTGTTTGCAGATCCACCGTCTTCTCACTGGGACTTCCGATCCGCGTTAATATAAGGCTGGGTAAACCTTGGGTGTACGAACCTCGGAACTAGCATTACGATAACTGTAAATACTAGTGTCACGATAAAAATACGTGCATCATGAAGTCGCACCAAACTTTAAAGCGGGTGACCGACACCTTTGGGTGTTATCGACCAGTCATCCTTATTATCATTCCGTTCAAGATGACAGAGTTTTTATTAAAGCACACCATTTCCAATCAGTTCTTATTAAATCATCTTTTTTCTTCTACCCAACGTAGTCCCTTTCTCAATCGGCTATGCGTAATAGATGTGCTTATCTTCATGAGTAGTCCGACGGAGACCAAATAGAATGGCCTCATCTCTGGTACTCTCATCTTTGACTTCGCCAATGATACCCTTCCCGTCCCACATGACCCCTCGGACAAATTAGAAGTCAATGGCGTTCATATAGAGACTCTTCGCTGGATCGCCTCTTTTACATCTTTCAAAGCTAAAACCGGATCACGTCTTTTATCTCTCTCTCTTTTATTTCCGCTGGAGTTCTTCAAGGGTCAGTGGTAGGTCTTCCGTTATTTCTTAATTACATCATTGACCTTCAGAACAATATTTTCAGCAACGCTTTTCTATGCACCGACGACCTTAAAACCTGGAATGTTACTGATCTCAGTGCACTACGGACTGATCTCGACGCAAGTAAGCGCTGGTCGGACGTTAGGGGCCAGTAGCAACGCCAGAATCACCAGAAGTTTATTCATACGATTGTACCCTGGCCCTCGCGCCCACATGTAACATTCTTATCTAACTGGCGAACCTATCCGAACAACCAAATTTACCAAGCACCGTACACTACGCCTCGCGGTCCATGGAGTAGAAGGCCTTGGTGGAGGCCACGCAGAGAACATATAATGGCTGGTTACGCTTCTGGCAAGTCTCCCGAATCTGGCAAACAGCAAACATCAGGTTGAACGTGCTGTGGCTCGCCCGGCATCCACACTGCTTCCCAGGAACAATGGCCTCCAAGACGTCCGTATTCAGCCAGTTCAGAAGGATTATTGCAAGTACCTTGTCTGCGCAGCTCAGCAGACTCATGCCCCGATAGCTTTCGGGGAATCGTTTGCTACCCTTACCTTTAAACGAAGGTACTATCGCAGCATCCTTGAAATATTGTGGCATCAATCTTTGAGCCTGAATGTGATGAACCGGTTAGAGTAAAGCACGTTCCAGCGTCAGTATTCCACCTGGTAATCCATACTCTCTTACAGCTTTTCGACTGCCCGGTTGTCCAATCACTTTCTGCATCCATGGCAAGTCTGGGGCGAAGACAAATGTAGATTTGATAACCTGTTGCGGCAAGTTGTTCACGGTCACTCACTCAACGGTACCAGGACGGTTTAGTATGCTATCAAATTGTTTACACCAGATTTTTTTGATGCTCTCCAACTAGGTGCAAAATGACGTACAGAAAGACAGGCACTTATCGAACACATCATACAGACAGACATACCGTAACATGCCAGCCATAATGGTTTGCGTAATTCTATCTATACTGATTGAATTTCCTATCAGATACTGCTTGACAGAGCAGGGGGACTGAAAGTATCTCAGGTTTCCCTGATATATTTGTCTAGTTTCATTTTGAAAGCGTCAGGGGTCGGAGCTGAAACGGCCTCTCCTGGAAGGTTGTTTCAGAATGGTACCATTTGGAGTACAAACGCATGACGCCGATAAAGCAAACGGTAGCACTAATGCTGAAGATAGAGACTATTCACTCTTGAAATTACGTGTTCAGTTCTAAGTGGGACATATGAGCAAGAGTGACTGGAGTTAGTTGCCATTTTATAAGTTAGTGTGGTATCTCCTCCCATCCCTCAAAGCTCTATGTATAACATATTCAAAGCCTGAAGTCTGCTTTGATAGGTGAGGTATAGAAGGATACTCACGAGCACTGCGCTGAACTTGTTCAAGCAGTATGACATGCCTACGGAAAAAAGGCTAACAGATTTGACTACTTACTTCCAGCAATGGCGGAACTATGGTAGAATAAACGGGAACAAAGTCTCTGCAACTGCGGCACACTGGACCACGCTCGATGAATTTAGAAGTATTGGTTTCCTTGTGTGCCACTGTTCTGCAGCTTTAGACCTAAATCCTCCGTGGCAAACGACCCTAATTCTTTCTCTTGTTCCAACACATAGAGTTAAGTGCTACCGAATATTAAGCCATCTCGTTGTTGTGACGAAGTCTCAGGATTACACTCCGGCGCATTCAGTGGTATTTTGTCGAACCAACACAAGCTAATAAGCATGCCAAGGTCTGGATTCTTTGTAGGGCTCTCGAAGCATTTTTGTCATCTGCGCACAACAGAACGCCTGGAAAAAACGATGGTATTTCACTGACTACAGGATGAAATGTAACGGTTCTAATATTGACTATTACGACACCCCATACGGGGCACTCCGGGTTGTTGAGTAAGTACCATTAACTCGGACAAATACTGTGTATCCAGTCAGATGCGCCACAAACCACCTTAGCAGGCCCCCTGCAATTCTATACCACCACAGTCAGGAAAGCAAATGCTGTGGTCTACTTTACTGAAGACTTTCGAGAAGTCGAGCAAGATCACGTCCACTTAACCTGTAGAGGCAACTGCTTTAATTCGCCGCTCACGAGTAGCTGCTATGTTGGTAACGCACAAGTGTTCTTGTTCGAAACAGGACTGTTGAGTTTTGACCTTTTTGTCTTTGTGAAGGCGTTGTCGCATGATATCGTCAACAGAGCTTTTCATGCCTTTGAACACTGAGAAGAGAAGAGGGTCTGTGTGTGGAAGCCATGTAACGCATACTGTTCTTAGGGATAGGCATCGCTTCACATTGCTTCCAGTCAGCAGGTAGTTTGCCCTCCTCGAAAGACTCTTGTAACGCGTCACATGACAGCAGCTAGGCTGTTCACAATTTTTGCAGTCTTTTCGGTGTGTTGCCAGAACCGTGAGATTTTTTACAGTTCGATTACTGAAATTTGGCAAAACTAGTGTCAAGACCAAAGTCTTTGTCGTCGAGAACACAGAGGCCACTAGGCATAGAGGTTCCGCAATGAACCGATAAGGTAGCTTCGGTGGCATTTTTCAGGAGCAGTTTTCAAACATAACAGCGATGACTTCTGCCGCTCACTGGTTATTGTTACTCAGCACAGAATCTGTGAATAAGCTGGGAATATCTGGTTTGAACGAAGCGTTTTAAGACTGAGATGTCACGAAGGACTGCAATTCAAATTTACCTCGGTGAACACCCTCGCTGCAGCTGTTTCTCATAAGCTGATACTGACTGCAAGTTTCCGAGATATGGGTCAACTTGAACTGCATCCAGGCATGATGGTTATCGCAAATAAGTTTCCCCGTGTGGCTACAAATACCGTGGACGGCTTACTACTTTAATGTTCCATAAAAGAACGAATAAGTTGGTCACCATGTCGATAGTGGCCCCAATGTAGCGCCAAAATACTTCTACGGAGGGTGAAGATGGTAGGTTCTGAAAGTAGACGTTCATGCTTGCGTAATCCCCGCTAAGGTAGTTTCGCAATACTGGAGAATCAACTACCACCCAGTAGGAGGTACGAATGAACCTTAACAGATTCGACGCGTGATCACTGCAACCTGCAGGCATTTCAGTGCTGAGGTCCTCAACAGAACCAGGCCCGTCGCTGAGGACTAAAGCTAAGTCAAACGGTGCAAAACCCTGACACCATCTAGTGAAACCCAATACATTTTCAAGTAACCCCAATTCATTAATGGCGTGTAGGAAAAGCGCAGTAGAAGAGTTCCGACCTGATTGCACGTTCAGAGTTTTGAAACCAATATCTGGGTGGTTAAAATCGACTAGTATTGAAACACTACTCGGAGCTAAATCGATGACTCCTTATAAAGCGGCGGTTGGGTTACTGTCGTACACTTTTACTTGCGGGTGGTATATAAAGGCTAAGGTGAGAGGCCTATTTGAACAAAGACGAATGCGTACTCAAATGGATTATTTCACGTGGTCTAGATGAATGGGCAGGTACGGTGCTACCCTGCCACCCCGATCCCATCCGTTCCGAAAACATTCGTTCTGTAGGTTTATTTTCACGCCCCTTTTCTCTAGCCTGAGCCACACCTCCGCACATGACACAATGTCAGATTTCTTTTCTTCATAGAGCACCCTCAGCTCCTGAGCTCATTCACCAAACTTGAAGTGTTTGTATACATGCGGCTGCAGTCACTTTGGTTAATTACAAATGCGTTAAATGTCACTACCCAGCTGTGAGTTGTCGTAACACATGAGTGGGTGACTACTGTCAATGCAGTTGAGAATTCAATTACAAATTGACTGATACCAAATCGTGAGGTGTCGGTGAATCCACGTTTCTCTATCGAACCTGTTCAAGGAAGTCGCTGTCTGCTGAGTCGCTAATTAACGATGAGAGCATTGGAATTGAAATTGTCGTACTCCCAAGTTGTCTGTGCTTGTTGAGAGGTAGTCTGGGAACTCGGCAATCCCTGGACATGTTCGACTTGTGACAGTGCCACGTATTCAGAACAACACTGGGCATGCCAGCCGTGAGAAACTCTACCCCTAGTGGTTTTGTGCATCTAAGTGAACAAGGTGGCTAGGTCTGGGCATTTGTGTCGTTCTAGTACAGGTAGTATTCCTTATGAGAAGCTTATCTCTAACGAATTCCTACTGTGAGAAGTCCTCATGCAAAGACGTCGAATTGGGCGACTGTGGCACTTTATATACGATTAGACTCATGTCGGAGTTGTCAAAACGATATCTCAACTCCCTTCTCTGATTCTTTCTAGGTATGAGTCTGGTTTTGGGCGTGCGTTTGCCACACTAGAACTCGGAGTAAGTGTGCTCCTGTGAGCGCTATCTCAGGGTATTGAATGTTTTTTGAAGATCACCTTTAGTAGTAAGGGGAGGTGCGTAACAACAGTCTACATAGATAGCGGGAGCCATCGGAATCTTTCTGACTGGCAACATTCCTTCCCTTCCGTTGCAACACATATTTCCGACCATAATTGGCAGTCGTGGTGTTCACGCTCCAATAGTGATGCCTCCAGCGATTCTGCAAGGTTATAAACAACTACACTGTACTGGTTACCAGGGGTTTTTTAGTTTATGCCGGTGACATAATTAACCCCAACTTCTCTGAAACTGCTCCTATTATCTGTTTCCTTGTCTTTACCACTTTGTTTATTGAGAGCTTCAGATCCCCGGTCAACGGGTGTTTCAGAGCAGAGGGCTTAGCTTCACGGAGTTTTTTGTCGCTACTTGTTACCCATACACTTCTATTATCAATGGAAAATACAACAGTGTTACTAGGATGACTATGATCAACAATGATGGAGGTAATCGCTTTGGTTCCATTAGTTTGCTTTTGGACTTAAATGGGACTAATTGAAGCCATATTAAGCTCTCATGCAGAAGCGTTGGTATAGGAATCGCATTGACGAGGTTTATTTAACTATCTGTCTGACAGTGGACGCTCCTCATTAGGTGTTTTGTTTTTGGATGTGCATCACACGGGGTAATAGGATAGATGGTAGTGTGAGTGGCGTTATTAATCGGGCATTGTTTAGATAGGAGTACTTTAAATAACGTTTTGCATTTACTACAAAAAACAGGCAAATAACATTGCCGTGTGTTAACGCTTTATGAGACGCAACTGTGACTTCAGGTTCGCATACCCTGTAAATCCAATGTTGACAGCCAACATTACGTTTCCTGCTGGTCAGATTTCACGGATTTATCACATCCAGTGCAGAAGTTGCCTACACCTTTGGTGGCTGCCCGAGATTTTTGGATTCGAGGAGCCATATGCCGGGAAATAAGCTGAACCGCTTACGGCTTTTGTCAACTAGCAAATGGAAACATTAATCCCCTTTAGCACTTACGCGGGGGTTAGAATTCGAGTACAATTCATTGGAAAATTCGAAGTCCCCAGTTCCAAGTATAACAATTATGTATTTGCTATGCCATTCTACATAAGGCCACATTAGGAAGTTTTCCATACCAGTTGCTAGAGTGACGGCCACCGTGTAGTCATTTAGATATATCGGAGTAGATAATTTTCATTCATTCGGAGTAAATGTGATCATAAGTCGTCAAAAGCTTCAAGGTTGTGCGTTCACTTGTCCATAAATGCGTTTTCTGCTCAGAGTAGGTTTACGCAGTCTTAACTCACTCTTTTACGCAGCATTCTCCGTGTACAAAATATAACTTTTGTGGGGAGGAGACAAAGTTAAGGGGAATAACAAAACTCAGTGGAATCATTTCTGTCAATCTTCTGCCGAACCGTAAAACTGATCAGCACTTTAACCCGCCCGAAGAAAACCATTATAATGGGTTATGCGAACAAATGCTGAGAGCAATCTAGCAGGCGTTGGCTTGGGCACCACGTCATCAGGCTATGGAGGTGAAATAACTTCCCGTTTATATTGAAGCCGGACGAGCGACAGTTCAATGTCCACTGGCACCGACATTAAATTATAAGCAAAATCCTGACGAAATAAGGCATAGGAACATATTGCCAATTCACTTGAATTAGGGTTTATCGACCAAAGAGGCAACATTGTTGGAACGCCAGCTAAGTGACTGAGGGCAAGATCAGAATACCTGGTGCTTCATTTTGAAGAATAGACAGCGCGAATATATGCCAGAAGTGCAAGCTTGTCACTGATTGCTTACCGTTCCACACGATAAGCAAGTTGGGGTCGCTTGCCCTGTCTAACCACAGAGATGGTTGGCCGAGGACTGTTGTTGCAGCAGTGTTTTCAGGAATAGATAACCATCCCAGAAAAATCAATATTAAACAACAAGATTAGAGACGACATAGGCGACCAACTTTCTTATCCCATGACAGGAACTGAAATTGATAATATATGCAACTCTCATTTGCATGTCCTCCTTAATTCCTTTTTGACGTAATGCGCGTGATAGTGTTCATATCCGGATGAAGGTTGATTTGATTGACAGCTTGAATTTGGACGCTTTTAATTATGGTCGATTGCCGACTTTCGTGTACTCTCTAGGGGCCTGCCCTTTAGGAGCTGAGAACTATCCGCGGAGGGTGAATGCTCACATGGACAGACCGTCAATATGTGAGTTTGTAATATATTCTGAATGGCAATTGACGGAGTATTATAGAAAGCATTTGTAACGATTCACGTCTGATCGTTGAGTTACGCGTAGCCCAAAAACGGATCCCCAAAATGAGAACAAGATT
>JTDE01002283.1:56465-81920 GCA_014338405.1 Paragonimus skrjabini miyazakii | reverse complement strand
GCCAGCGGACCAGGACAAGAATGGCCACTCGCGCCAAGGACATTTAATGACACATTAGTTCAATAAAACAAAACGGGGTGGGTGAGGTAGTGGGAACGAATGTCAAGTTAGTGGGGAAAAATAGGGAATGCAAACGGTGGGGACGAATTTTCTTAGTTCGTGGATAAACAAATTTACAGCATGAAATGTGCCCCTTTTGCTGTAGAAAATGGGTATGTTTTGATGTGTCAAACATTTTTATCAAGTACATTAGTGAATCGCGATATTTCGATATAGAAATACGTTGACGAGTTAGCTGAAATTTGGACTTTCGTTGATATAAGGAGTTTTAGCAATGAAAGAATAATGAACATGCACATAAAAAGTTGTAATTTATTTTTCATTAAATCGTGCATTCGTAAATTCATGAAAGCGTTGGTGGCAGCTGAGTTAAATGTGAGGTTGTATAATCAACACCACGTGAAACTGGGAACTAAATATTTAGCGACACCGTGGGCAAGTAGGTACGACTGCAGTGTGCGATTTCCAGACATGTGATCTGATTGCCATAATTACTGTTCACTGTAGTCGGGCATACGCTGTTTCGGCATTATGGTAGCCAGGAGTTGGGTAGACTTGTGGAGTAACATGAACCACCTAGTACGTGGAACCTCATAGGCTTTCCAACGATCACCTTATGGTCGGAACGCCACGACCTATGGTTAAACTCACTGATGTCTGTGCTCGATGGTCAGCCTACGTGCACACTATAGTCACGACGCCACGCATTTCGGTGGAAATAATATGGAAATGTTCGAATTCATATACTATAAGTACCTCATTATCTCTATCATTCTGAGCGGTTTTCTGCAGCCTTCTTGCTTTACGTTCTGCCTCAATATAAGTCCTCTTCTTGCTGCATGTGCATGTTTGAAGGTAGGCGTTACGCGACTTCAGAAGTGCGGCATTATCTTCCGTAGTCAGTGACGTCCATGACATCACTCGGCAATACTTTCACCTGGATCCGTTTGCGCGGATGGACATCACGAACGGCAACAGTTACCTCTCGGCGAAACATGGTGCATCTAGGCAAACTGTGGTTGGCAAGCCACTGTCGAATGATTGGGAAACGGCCTGGAACAAATGCGGTTTTCGGTAACAATAACCCAATGTATGGATAGAAATCATTTTGAATACAGAAAGCATATGAATGCACGGCAATCATATGGACCGGTAAAAATTGCACCCACAAGTCCTATCACTGACGCTCACCGTGTAATTTGCACCCTCTTGGTTCACTTGAAGCTGAAACTTGACATTACACAAGCGGCGATTACCTGGAACTCGTCTTGTCGTTTACAACGCAGTAGGAGAGCACGACTACCGAGATGCCTCAACACCAATTGACTGGTGAAAATCGTCAGTCGAGACAGCATATTCTTGACGTACACGTCGACGCTAACCACCTCACGGCGGTCACAACCATAGGTGCATTGCATCTCAAACTATCGCAATAACCACCCGCTGTGGGACCAAATTTCACTGATGGCCGGGGCTAACTGATCCTGTGGGTGAGTACGCTTCTTAAGTCGCCCATTTGCGTTCTCCAGAAGATTGTTTGTCCGGTTTCCGAAATGAACAACGCCTGATTGTGCATGGATGGCCCATTTCGGTCTTATATAAAGCCAATTGCACATAAGGTGATGTTGTATGTATGTGTGTGTACGTCCATTACATTCACCTCACATCTGATTGGCTACTCGCACACTCTCGTGATACATCGCGACTATGATTAGTTTAACTCTAACTCGTTCAGTGGTTTAATGTCACGTGTTACGTCTGTGGGTCAGATTGCATACATGCTGTTTACGCTCGTTACGATTGCCTTGCGATCTGATTTACGATACAAAAAATGGCGTCGCGGACAATGCTCACTTAAATGAATGCACCCGCAACATTTTGGATGAATCCAGCAATATTTCCAACACCAGATTCTCGGATCACATGAAAAACGACGTTTACGGATTACCTGGAATTGGTCAATGTGTTAAATCCGTCATTGGACCTGACAGAGCCAACTAAACCGAAACTTCTCCGCAATCATCTGGGTACTGAAGGGCAGAAACAGTCTGTCTTTCATTCTCTGCGTCATAAAATTACCCTAGAAGATGCTTTAAACACTATTGACAAAATACTAGGGGCCGTCACCAAAGTATATGTCTCCAAATTTACTTTTTCCCGCATTAGTTAGCAAATTAGAGAACCACCGGAAGGATCCATTTCTCGACTTATAAGAGCCATCCGTCCGTGTGAGTATTCCAAAAATACCTACTAAGAAACTTGAGGACTGCGTGCTCATACAACAGTTTATCTTTGGAGTACGAAATGAAAAAAATCGTGGGTCTCTCTTGACTGAGGATGCATCCCAATTATCTTGGGAGAAGGCCTGTGAAATGGCCCGCATTAAAAAGCTAGTTCGATCGCACTGTGAATTGTTCCCAAAGTTGCCACAGCCGGTATCAATGATCAAAACTTTGAAGTTGTCAGCTGCCTTTCAACCTCTCGGAAAAATTTTCCTTTGTGGATCAACAACACATCGAGCGAATAAACTAGAACACCCAACAAGAACTGCTAAATGTTCACGTTGTTCCAAGATTGGTCATTTTGCAAGTCTGCCGTACGCACTCGGTACATGCACTAGAAGGAGGTACTGTATCGAGCCAGAAGAACTTCCTACCTTTGAAACAATTTATGCTTTACGTTCTGACGAAAATGTTGCTGCCTCCAAATTTGTTAAAGAACCACGATTACCAAGCGTTCCGATGTTCGAACCATTTATTTTCTAACTTCGGCCTTAAAACTGCCTCTTGAAATGGAACTAGACTCAGCATCTCCAATAACTATAATCCCCTATTCATTTTATGAGCATCATTTCAAACATCTACTTGTGTACCCAACGGTTTATAAATCTGACAGCTACACCAACCCACCCATAGAAATGAAAGGAATTATAGTACTCCAACTGTGTGTTGAACTCTCTCCACTTGCTTCTGTTGCTGTGTATATATGCGGCACTGACAGAAAACCATTGTTAGGTCGCAACGCAATAGTTGCTTTGAACCTGATACCTTCTGTTGAACGTACGACAACAGCTTCTGTTGACGTGCCATTATTGCATCATGAATACCCACGGCTGTTTGCTGATTCAATTGGTCGTGCAATCAACGTGGTCCACCAAATTCGCCTAAAGTCGGATGCAAAACCGTCCTCCATATCACAGCCGTGACCGATAACTGTTGCGAAGCGGGATGCAGCTTCTGCAGCTATTAAGTTGCTGCTTCAAAATGTCATAAATGAACTAATAACATGCTCGGCCTGGGTACACCCATTAGTTGCGGTCTTCAAAAAAGACGGTAGCGTTCGATTGTGCACAGATCTTCGGGCACTTAACGATCAAATTGTGGTTGAAAAATATATTTCGCCTAATCAAAATGAACTGTTAATTAAACTTACCGGAGCAAACTTTTTCTCAAAATTTGATATCAAAAGTGCTTTCTTTCACATGCCACCTACGGACAGTTCCAGACCCCTCACGGCTTTTCTCACTGGTGAAGGTTCGTTCCAGTACCAAATTTTACCAGTGGGCTTAAGTTCAGCTCCGTCAGCTTGGCAAAGATTTGTGACTCAGTCTTTATCCTCATGCCGGGGTTCTATTGTGTAAATGGATGCTATATGTATTTTCGGAAAATCTAAAGAAGAACATGATTTCAACCTTTACTCTGTGTTAGACCGTCTCCATCAATTGAATTTGCGTTTGAACTTGAACAAGTGTGTATTCTGTGCGACTGTAATATCATTCCTCGGCCATATTATATCTGGTGAAGGTGTTTGCCCCAACGTGGAAAATACTGAAGCTATTGTAAATGCTCCAGAAACTACGAATCTACTTAACTCAGACGTTACCTCGGATACTGCTCATACTACTTAAGCCGTCTGCCTAATTTTGCCACCGTGGTCGAGCCACTGTGATTACTTACAGGATCCAATATTCCCTTTGAATGATCCGACACTTAGAGAGGAGCATTTTCATGCGTAAAACAGATGATTGTTTCCGTTCCTGTTGTCAGTATCTTTGATGAATCCTGTAGTACGTTCATTTTAACAGATGCCTCAGATGTTGGTCTAGGAGCCGTTCTTTCTCAAATTCAACGAGGACAGGAAAAGACTATTGCATACGCATCACGAACACTCTCTGGTACGGGACGTAAATATTTGGTCAGCTAAAAAGAAGCTTTAGCCTGTGTCTGGGTCTGCGAGAAGTGACGTATGTACCTTTTCAGTAGACGCTTTATTCTTAGAACTGATCATGCAGGATTAGCGACACTTCTCAGCCAAAGAATCTCAGGTCATAAACCATTAAGGATCCGTCAGTGCTATGTCAGACTACCGAATTACGATTTCGAAATTAAATATAGAGGTAGTTCCGAAAACAAAGTAGCTGACGCACTTTCTCGATTGCCTTTATCTATACAGATCGATACATACGATATGAACGAATTCGAAATGGTGGCTGCCATTGATGATCTGGAAATTCATGCGGTAACCAGAAAGCGATTGCGAGAGCATACACAAATGGACGATGAACTCCAACAACTGAAACAATATATTTCTACTGGGTGGCCTAGTGTCAAAAATATTACGGACGAGCTAAAATGTTACTAACCCCCGCAACAAGAGCTTTTTGCGATGGACGACTGCATCGTGCTTGGATCACGGTTCGTTCCACCATCTAGTTTATAACGTGAGATTATGCTTTGTACTCATAAGGGACATCCTGGAATCACAAGGACCCTTCTCGTGCTAGCGAATGGTACTGGTGGCCACGAATGTCTTCGCCAATCGAAACCCTCGTTAATGATTGCGCTCCTTGCCAACACGCTGATAAATCAACCAAACTTATAGTTGCCCCTATGTAGCCAGTGGAATATCCTATGCGCCCGTGGGCAAGGTTGGCTATCGATATTATGGGACCTTTTGCGATAGCTCCTTCAAACAAATTTAACGTGCTGGTCGCCAATTGCTATTGCATTAAATGGCCTGAGGCACATATTCGTGGAGATGTCACGCCAACCACAGTAATTCACTGGATGAAGCGCATTATTGCTCGCTTCGGGATTCCTGAAGAGGTAGTCACCGATAATGGATCCCAATTTGTCAGTTATGAGTTCGGAGAATTTTTACGTCGGCGGGGAGTGAAGCATTCACGGAGTATTCCTCACAAGCCCTCAAGTAATGGTATGGTGTAACGTTTGAATCGTTCTTTGAGGCAGTGCATGCAGGCATTACAGTTACAAGGAGAGGCGTAGGAGGATTCTGCGCTTCAAGCGTTATTCACCTATCTCACCAGCCACCACAGAGCGACCGGAAAAACGCCTGCTGAACTTATGTTCGGGAAAGCTCTACGTACGAAACTCAACGCAGCTCATCAACCTGCAAATGAAGACCAACCTACCGAGCTGCTCCGGAGAGAAACCTACCAAAAGATCAATGCCAGGTCAGCAAAACTTCTGGCACCCGGAACAATTGTTCGCTTAAAAAATAAGTCGCACAACAAAGGGCAAATAAACTTTCCATCCCCGGTCTCCATAAAGCGTACTCTCGTACCAGGTACATATGAGTTGGATAATAACAAGATAGTAAATCAACGTCAACTATTTGCTGGACGATTGATCCAAGGAGTCAACCCATTTTCACATACGAAGCAACCCGTTGGAAACCCCCAAATTATCGTCGCTTATCACGGGCTTCGAATTCCGTCGACCGTTTTATCCACACCTAATTTGAAGCTGAACGAAAGGGAGTGACGTTGTATGTGTGTGTACGTCCATTACATTCACCTCACATCTGACTGGCTACTCGCACACTCTCGCGATACATCGCGACTATGATTGGTTTAACTCTAACTCGTTCAGTGGTTTAATGTCACGTGTTACGTCTGTGGGTCAGATTGCATACATGCTGTTTACGTTCGTTAGGACTGCCTTGCGTTCTAATTTAAGATACAACAGGTGGTTCATATACTTCAGATTTGTGCGTCTGATTAACGCAACATGTTCGTCGAACTTTAACCACAAATGGACCAAAGTTTTCACTCGCCGTTCTAAATTATCCAAAATAGCCAACCGACGAAACAAGTATCGACTTCTTAGCAAATTCATCTAAGTGGTGATCACAGGGTTCATTACACCAGCTTACGTGTTTCTTCCTAAGGACGTTGAAGTGTGATTGGCAGCATGTATCACGAGGACCGTGCAGTAGAAAGCAAGTGAGCTAAACTCACTAAACACGTCGTAATCCGCGGCTTTCGCTCCTACGTCGCCTGTGTTTGATACATCTATATGTCATCTTCCACGTAACCTCAGTAGTACTCACACTCGCACTATCATACTTCAAACGTCCACTACTTGGTTTTTTGCTTGAACCAAGCACATACAAAACACTGTCGTCCTTCAGGTATTTTTCCAAACAACTTCTAAACCCCTTGAAGCCAGAAAATCCCCTATCCTTGAATACATCTTTGAATCCCTGTAGATAATCCACCATCTAGAATCAAATTTATACATAATATGCTGTTTATCAACATAAGAGGGTTAACTTTTAATCAGCCATGAAAAGCTACTTTAGAGGTAAACGCATATTCACCACCACAACATCCACCATTAATATTCTCAATCTTGGCACAAAATGAAGGACAAACCAATTAACGGTCGGTCAAAACAAACCTTTCAACCCTCGCGACCATTTCTGTCGCGAAAACCAACGATTTTCAAATTCTTGGGCGATACAACCGAACTATTTAGAGATATTCACGGACATCTCATTAATTCACTGTATTACGGCAAACTTTACTTCCCACGGATAATTTTCAGCCCGTTAGGAGGCGCGTAACAGATAATAGTGATTCCACATATCATCTGTTACATATTTATTGTCTCCACAACAGTAACGTTATCAGGCCGTCAAGTTGTCATTAAAAAATCACCTTGACCACGAAGGCCTTAATTTCTGGCGGTACCCAGAAGACCCCTGTAATGCCCCAGACCTGATTTTACAGATATGCAGTAAACTGCGTCCTATCAAATGAAACGGTCCACCGGACAGAATTTTCTTGTTCTGTGACCAACAGTGCACCATCAGAATTGACTGCGAGATAGGAGCACAGAAATACATAAACAAGTACAAAGTTGGCGGAGTTCCGCATAAAACAAGGGGGAAACGAACGAATTTTGATGGCATTCCACAGCGGCGATGAGCGTTCGATAAAAATAATGCAAAATTAGGGCCTGCCGACGATTTTGCTAAGCAACCTATGATACACGAATATTTACTCGCGTCAGACGTACTTAAATGGGAACAGAATACAGCGGTTCAAAGTCAGTCGTCGGTCGCAGTGAACATTTCTTACAGCACTACAGACAGGTGTTTGAATAGGCATGAATGGCACTGAAGCCACAACTGATCACATAATACAGTTTAATTAGATCTCCTGGGCAAAGCGGTATGAACCAGTAGTGTCCAGTTTTCTCCCGAGTGATCTCTAAAGGCCATTCAAATTGCAGCAACCAGAGAAGCATGCAACTTTAGTCCAAATAATAACAATAATGGTGTTAATGTACAATTCTCAACGCATTTGTGAGAGTCACGCTGGGATGTGCGCAAGCACGGCAGATAACTGCAGGCGGTACAAAGCTACAGATTGTTTCGGATTAAGACAAACGTGAAATCTGCCAGCAAAAGAAAGCGTAATCAGAGGGAATAGGGTTGCGGTTTACAAACGTTTGATGTACGCATCAGAGAAGAAGAGTATTCGCTTGTTCCGTGGATCCAGTCTGAAAAATAGGATGTTACAACGTTATGTAGGAGACAATGTTTCAAATATTTCAAGGTCATGCGAAGAAATGCGTGCAAGTGCATTTACAAAGGAGTTCGCCGCCAATCGATGCAACTGGCGTCGGAAAATGTTGAAATGAATTTGCTTAGGAGAAGGTGGATGGGAATTTCTAGAATCCGGCGAAAAATTGGGCAGACTCCAGCACCGAACCTCGTCGATTGCCCGAAAACGCCCAAAGGTTGAAAATCTCTCGAATAGTCCGATCAATACAAAGTTCTGGGCATTCATTCGTCGTGAACGTTTTCCCTGTATAACGGATGTTTGTGGGAGTAATAAAAAACGCTATCTCACGTGTTAAATGAGACAACTGGGAGTGCTAAATTGTTGTACAAGCTTCCACGAAGACGTTGAGCAACGCGTAGCAATAAACCAACGATCCCAAATGGTCAAAACAAGATCGGCTGACAATGCCACGGTACTATTGAACAAATTGTCAAAGTTAATAAATAGACAACCTCAACAGTTTCGATCAACGGATAGTTTCCGTGATATAATTGCAATTTGATTTCAAGTAGGCTAAGGATGAACTATAAGCATATAATGTGACCTTCATACCCAACAGAGTTTTTTCGAGCAGTCAACAGGTTCAAAAACAACGGGGGCGAGCCGAACTCCAAAAGTGTGATGCACGCACCACTCAAGCAACATACAACAAGCTGCCACTGACTATTCGCACAACTGTCAATTGCCGCGAAAAAATAAACAAACAAGGCCAGTTAACGGTCAAAAACAGGGGCGGCAGAATATACAGGGATAAACGTTTTGGGGAATAGGGTTGGATCGGATTTTCACATGACTGAACTTCGAAATTCGATACACATGTAATGACATATAATATAAATGTGATTTTTTCTTGGCAAAACTTCATTCTATATTAATATTTTTGTGTATTTTTCAATAAAGTACATAATATTGGCAAGCAAGTATTTCGCAATAAATTGGTAACCGGTAGCTACTTCTAGACCGATTATCACGTGATAGCCAAAATTTCGCACGTAGTTTCGGCGTCAGTCTGCTCTTGTAATATTTCAGAGTCAACCACCAGAACAACACACACTATATCCATTGCTTTCAAATCAAAACACGCAATGTTTCTCTCGCAAGAGGAAGAAGTCACGAGTCGACAAAAACTGTGTATAAACAATAACACGGATACCAACAATATAATATGTGGAATAAGTGCATGTGTGAATTATAATCTTTTTTCCCGTGTTCCAAGTGTAACTCTATATAAGGTCATCCCACTGGATTTGCTGGAAGCTTCAATTTTATATTTTCCAGCATTCTGAGAAATGAGTGAGTAATAAATAAATAAAGTGATGCTGATTTTCCAACGGCTTCGTGATTACGCAACGGGTCGAGTGCTAGATGGGGTGTAAAAAGGTTCGAGACGCAACAACTTGTTTCAGACAAACTGTTTTCAGTGGGAGTCTAATAGTGTAGACGGGTATGTACGTTGTATGCAGCTGACGGCTAAATGTTTTCCGCATTACATTCAAAAAGGTCATCGGAAGGTACACAAAGTTTGAAGATAGATATTATGTTTTATGATATAAGATAGCTGTTGGAGCTATTCTTAAGACGCCGTATGTTGTTACTGGCTCTGATTTCCTTCGGAAGTCAATTCCAAATATAGGAATATTTTACTACAGTGAAGTTAGCGCATATTTTCTTACGAGCTAGCAGTGATGGCAAAGCGGAGCCTTTATTCCTTACGCCATATAGGGGTTGCGTTGGAAATGAATGGCGAACGCTGTAATGATGGCGCCTGAATGTATCAGTTTATACGGAGGTGTGAGATTCACTTATAGTCTTTGTAACCAAACTGGATCAATACCAATTATTTGACAACGTTCTCTACAGGTAAGTGAGGATGATTATCGTAATAAGCTTGTGGTAAATGATCGTTGAAGATTCTCTAACACAAGCCCATCAGGGTTGTCCAGGTATTAGTGAATGAATGTGCAATACTCAAGTTTAGGTTGAGAACAGATTTCGTAAAGAGCCAGCTCCGAATCTGGTAGACTGAATGTCTTTTTGACACAGCCTGTTGTCCTTTCGGTTTCTGCTACATGAAAGCGTACCCGTTCTGACAAATCAAAGGGGTATGAATGCCACGTGTCCCTAGATCTCGAACAGAAGTCGAAATGTTAATATCACGACCATACAGTGAAACAGAACCGTCGGGTTTTCGACAACCATAAGTAATAATGTTCGATTTGCTTGCTGAAAACGTCATGAACCGTGTTTTGCACGATGGTTCCAATGATGCTGGGTCCTGTCATATATTTTGTAGACACAAGACGAGGTTGCTGGGCTAGCGGAATGTGCAAACGATTTTGACATCGTCAGCAAACAGAAAGAGTATGCCATGTTCAATAATATCGCATACGTCATTTATACGTCTGAGAAAAAGCAATGGTCTCAGAACGCTTTCTTGAACCACTCCACTGGTCAGTAGTTTGGATGTTGAGCAGTGCTCACCTATTTTGACTTTCTTGGTTCAGTTTTCAAGATATGACAAAACCTAGCTGTACAAGGGGTTTAGTTTGACGAGGGATGCTATTTTGATCAAAAGGCGCTTATGCGGCGCGCGATCAAAAGCCTTTTGCATGCCTATGAGTATGATGATTACCGCATTTCCTGCGTCGGCAGACAATGATATATGGTATAAGAATTCTGGTCACATGCCGTGCAAGAACGCTTATTGAGAAAATCGTGCAGCAAAAGGTTCATAAGATTTTGTGACTCTAAGAGCTTGACGATGGGCACTTTTATTATATTTTCAAACATTCTTGATGTGTGACTGATGGGACGATAGTTGCTTACTTCCTGCCCTGAACCACTTTTATAGCCAGGCATAGTGATTGACTTCATCCACTGGCGAGGGGGGGTGTTGAATAAAAGTGAGGGCGTGAACGAACTAAGTAAAATGATAGGTATATCCTTACCTTCCTTCTTGGCAGCTGCTGGTGGGATGCCATCAAGTCCGGGATGGATTAAGGGTTTAACGGCAGCTAACTGTTAGCGGATAATTACAACATCAACCATAACATTACTCAGAACTTTGGTAGTTTTCAACGGAGCCTTAACAGATAATGGGGTGTTTTCTACGCTAAACGCGGCAGTAAAATGTACGCTGAAGACTTCTCATATTCCAGCAGGATCATCGACAACCGTTTAATCTTCGGCAGTAATAACTCTTATAGGGGCATCCCTCATTAGATTTCGTCGCCTCACCAGTTGCATTAGTTTCATGCCTCTCTAATCGATGCCGAGCGCAAGCATTTCTTCGTTTATGTAAAGCATTTGTGCCCTACGTTCTGGGTATTCAAACATGTTGCTCATTTACATTACTAGGGATTAATCTCGTGTTGTTCTGTGCACCGACTTAAGTAGTTTAAGTCCGTTATTCCTTTTTGCAGTAAGGATTCTACCTTGTACATACGAATCGACGCGGTTTGAAGTTACGGGAGCTAGAATGTCGATACAGAAAGTAAACTGTTCGAAAATCTCCTCGGTTGCTACTTTTGGGTCTGATGTAAGAAAGAGCGCATTCCAATTTAAAAATCTCGGACGGTAGAATACAACTGTCGGTTTGGTAGCTGTACTGAAGTCGAACTGACGCTTGGCGATGTCGTGGTCACCTCCTGGAAACTGTTCCAGAACGGATATCCCCACAGATATCTGTGGTGAAAAGGAGATCCAAAATATGCCTCCATCTGGTGGACGTTAAGATATGTTGGTTCTATCCACTCAGTTGAATGCGTAGAAGAAATTCAGTTTGCTTTGCTGGTGCTGAGAATGGGGTCCAGGAGATATTAGGCATGTTACTGTCACCACATATTGGTTTGTGTTCGCAAGACATTTGATACGACTTAACACTTCCATAAGGTTAATAGTAGAACCTATAGAAACCATTAGCTACACCGAGTCTTCGATTTTACTAAGACTAGGCTCGCCAAATGTAACTGCGGAAACTAGCTCTTTTAGGTTAATACTGCCTCTACCGCCTCGTCCTGTGCGACGATTCCTACGAAACATATAACTTATGATGCTTATATGCGTGTCCGGAGTATCAAGGGAGAACCACGTCTCAGTGTTGAGAAAGATGCACGTGTTCCCTATCAATGATCTTACGTTTATGGGCATTAAATTGATGGAGTTTTTTGTCTGGTACAACATTCAAACTGCTGAAGAACTGCGCGACAGATGGAGCAGGGGGTTGCAAAATATCATATGGAGAGGTCTGGTCTAGTGGATGCACCAGTTTTCCATTCGTGTTTGAGTAGATGCCGGAAAGATTTGACTCCACGGCAGAAAGTGCTGGAAGACTGTCATTATGGTAAGATGATTGAATGGGACTTGGGGAGAGGGCTAGGTTGTGGTAGATGAAATATCGAAAGGTGCACTAAAAAGGACTGGTTCGGCATGCATTAGTGTTAGTTATATAAACAAGTTGTGACATGCTTGCCAAAGCATGCATATTATGAATTTGGTTTTTAGTAGCATTCATATTTTGGGGAAACTGTATGTTACTGCGGAGCTACTGATTAATGCATGGAAAGCGTGGAGTCAATTATAATTGTGGATTGGCCTAAAAGCCGTAGAGGATACTGTTCATTTTCATCTGCGAAGCGTTGGCTCTTAGAATGTGATTCTTAGAACCAGACTCGTGGTGTTCGTTAAATACTGTCGACTTACTCTTGCGTTACAAGTTTAAAACATTATTTTCCAGTAAGCACTCTATAGGTCTTACTGAAAGTTTTGAGCCTTGATCAGGCGTCCTGGATCCGCGGTTGGTATTTCCAGTCACTTCAGATAATAAAGGGAAATGCTCACAGTAAGAAGGAGGTGAATTTGCTTGTCCAGCCTCGCCTTAATCATGGAACATTAGGATACTGCCCTCGGCACCCTGGGGAACTTTAAGCACCCTAGGTTCAAGAATCATTCCAGTCAGCACCTCGGTTAACAGAGGGACTCGTCGGTGACTAGGAAAGATATTTTCAGCACTAACCGTGGGTTTTATTGGGAAATCTTGACCGCGTTTGGCGTCAACAGAGCTGGGCGTTTTTGATCTTCAGTATCCTTCTAAACAGACAGCGTAATGGCGTTGCCGGTTGCAAATGGCTGATCTAGGGAATTCTTGGAGCGGTCGAGATCGACAGTCAAGTCAGTTAGGTTACTGATTTTGTTACTTGAATCCTTCATTACTTGGGGAGTATTGGTCCAATCATTCTCTTTGGAACGGTGTCTTGTCACCAAACACTTTTATGGGCTCTAAATTTGTGATACGGACAACTTCGTCTTGACTTTTGACGAATTCGTTTGTTACAAGTTTATTTGTGAATTGCAGTAACAGTGGACTGTATTTTTACTGTACTTTCTTCTAAAGTCTTAGGCAATGCAATCCTGGTCTTCCATGCCACCAGCTATGAGCAAGACTTTTTTCATAGACAACGAAGGTATTCTTTCAGGTACGTTAAACACCACCACTTTACTTGCACAGCGTAATCATTTATGCAGTTTCGTGGTTATTGTGTCAATAAACGTTTCAGCAGCCACGAGATCTTTATAACTAGAATTAATCTCAGGAGGAGGTAAATAAAAGACTGTGCCACGTTGTGAGGTCAGATTAACGGGAAAGTGTTTACCATTGCTAGAGACCTAGCCAGCGTTAATGTCAGAGAATTAAACTTTTGTGTTCGACATTGAAAGTGACAAATTTTGAACCTCATTCAAACCTCATTCAAACTAAGAAGCTAGGCAACCTGAGGGAAGTCACCAGCAATGGGCAGAAAATGAGGTAAAAAGAAGATTAAAGGCCATATTTACTGTGAAGAGCCAAAAGGGTTCGTTATTTAACGATGTGAATTTGTTTCGCAATATTCATTCGAAATTTTGCAGTCGATTGGTGTACTAGCATCAGTTTTTTTTACTGTTGTTGTTGACTGCCACAAACAAAGCAGTGGCTGTTTGTATTTGTCACTTCATCCCCTACTCCCAGGTATAATGAAGTCTACCGGCAAACACTGCTGAATGAGGATTTAGTTATAACGATATCCTCCAGTGTGCATGCACAGAGGCCATAACGTCCCTTCGCGTCAATGCGACTTTCCCACTATGTTCCGCGGAAGTTTTGCCATATGCCGATTTTGCAGCAAGTAAGCACCTACGTCGGTTATTTCAGTAAGATCATGTAACTATGAAAATTCGCTCACCTCTGCTATTTTGTATCGAATTTTAGCTACCGAATGTTTGTAGTCGTAAATACCTTAAGACACTTCATGTGTGATTTGCCGAAGACGTAGCCAACTCAAAGTCCATTGTCCCCACGGTTGCACTTGCCTGGGGATCTTTCAGCCGTCAAGTCTAGGGTGTTGCTTAGGTTCTTCGAAATGATAAGAAATATTTCGCGTAAATTGGGCGCGACGCATCTGGTATCCTCAAGCATATGCTCGCGCAGTCGTCACCGTAGACAATTTTGCGCAGATTGACTGGCCAGTTTGCCAAAACGACGCTTATAATTGGATGCAGTCTTCCAGAGCGCATACGATGCGCAAAAGGGGAGGAAGTAGGTAGTCCCGAAAGGAATAATCACAATATCACACGTTCAGGGTGTGCTAGACATCTATCCATTGTTCCACCAAATGAAGCTCAATGTCCACCTTTCTCTTTCAAGAACCTTCGCCTGCAAATACATTTCCCTTGTTTGTCAGGACAAGGTTATTGAGCCCTTTGGTACCGTACCAATCCACCCATTAGGTTGTTTGTCAGAACTGGCCGCTGTATCAAAACCTTCTCCAAGTTTATGTCTTTGTACTTATCCGCGTAATCGAATATTATTCCCACCTTGCCAGGTTTATTCAGACTCAACAGAAGGTGGTGGGGTAGGTACCACAAGCAGAGTGTCTTATCCTTACTGGTGTCAACTCTCGATGTACAGCTTTCGGTCAGGTCAACTTCAACAATCCCGTTGTACTTACGCGCCAATCTGGTGTCGCGGTAAAGTCTCTTACCCAGTAACTTCAGATAGTTCTCAGCATTCACTGACCATCAAGAAGACTCACACTGTCGGACAGCCACCGCAAACCAGTCTCGCATCGACCATTTTTGAGCGTTGCAGTGACCTCTTTGAAACGCGTAGCTTGTTGGTCATCATAGTAGTCAACCACTGCATCGGACAATCCGTGCCCAACAAGCTCTATCTCGAACACGTGCTGAACCAATCGTTCTAGCTCAGTAACCTTGCTGTTTTTCGACAGTGACATGAGGCCTCGCAAAGTCCATTCCAAGATGATCTTCGCGGCTTGTGGCTGAGGCATGCTTCCTGTCTGTTGATCTAAGGCCATATGTGCACCCGGCACATCACAACCTACTAATGGGTCGACGTTATCTTCCCCCAGAGAGATGCTAGGCAGAACGGCCAAGTGAGGCCAACGTTGAACGTCCTTCTCGGACATGGTTTTCGCTCGTTAAATCGGAAGACCGTTGAAAGTAAAGGCCTTGTCGGTTTTGATTTTACTTCCATCATCCAATGGTTGGACTTCCAAACTCACCTCTTAACAGTTAATAATATTCGTCTCATTCAGTGTACTGATGTTGAGCGTTCGCTTGCATGATGGAAGCCCCTATCGCTTAGTTACAGACAGATTTATGTGTGGTATCAGAGCCGTTACTAGAACGACATTCGTTTCAGTCGTCCCGACTGTCCCAAGCAGCCCGACAGGCACAAGACCAAGACGAATCACTCTATCATGCCAAGAGGTGACTCCACGTTGACTCCATGTTGAGTTCAGACTCCGAAGGTGTCGGGTCTGCGTGCATTAGGGTACGACGTCGCCCTCCATATAGAGGCTCTGAACACTGTACACGGACTCTGCAATACTAGGCTGTGTGGTTTGGCAATAGACAAACAAAGCAGCGTTTACATTTCCCTAGAGCTGCACTGTGATCCTCTAGTAACATACTTTCAGATCGCCAGCACGTTGGCAAATCATGATCATCACCATATACAGCACATTGTTGTGGCTTATTTACCATTCCGACGACGTCTGACACATACGGGACATTAGTTGAGAATACTCGCAGAAACACACGGCCTCAGTCCCGCTGACGTAACTGTGGACTGACTGGGCGACTGGTTGACAATACGGGTTACTAGAAACCGAAATTCTTCCCTCTATAAACTAAAGCAAGTCGTTGAAGGAAAGCCCTCGACCGATATTTGTCACACATTTAGATACTTCTATCTACTTCTCTTGCATTGGGCGAGGAAGCTAACCCACGATACGCAGGAGTTTAGCTCAGCAATTTGTCCCAAACGGATGATTTAGCTGAAGCAACATCAACCTTTCTTCCAATTTACCAAAGGTTGCAGATACTCAATATCAGCCTCGGTGATAGCCTAAATAATTCCATGGAGCATTATTAATCGTTGCCTCGATGTTTTGGTTGCCTCAATGAATCTTACGTCGCCAGGCGGCAATACGCACTGTTCTATAGCGGCCTTAACGCGACACTTACAACAATAAAACAGGTAGGACAACTTTTTTTCTGTTGTCACTTAATCTGTTGCCCACATTAAGCTCAACTTTTCGCGCAAAGCTATGGAATTTCAGTAGCGACCCTTCAAAGGGTTCTAGATCGGCTTTCAGCAGGTCCAAGCTGGTAACTAAGTTGCTTCGTAGAACTCCCTTGGAACCCATAAGCATGAGGTCTACGTGACGGGCTAGACTGGAAAGCATTCACATCAGCTCTTCCAGATGGCCCCTCGGTCTTACTAATGGAAATTAATGGATGTTTTGATACTATCATTAGTGTGGGCCTCCTCCGGACTGGCAGTCGAATGATAGAAGTGGGGAACGGGGCTGTCCTCCACAGATAGATGCACAGAAGGAAAAACGAACGACTTGGTTTTTCACGCGGAAGCTTCAAATATTCGGTAACCAGGAGAACGCATCCGTATGTTAAACTCGATCGGCTCGGTCATTACAAGTGCAAACCGATAACCTCTAGTCATTTGACGGAAAAATTTGGTCTCAACGAAAACGAAGCAACCCAGCACCATTAAGCCCTAACGTCCAGTGATTCTTCAAACTACGCTCAGTGTACCCGCGACATCTGTCGATATGCTGGATTTTGGATAGTCGCGTCTGTGATGTAGCGAATGTATATAGGTTCAAAGCGCAGTTAGCGACCAGTTCAGATCCAAAAAGACGGTCGTAAAACGAGTTTTTCAATAATAAGGTGGTAATTCACGAGAAAATATTAAAAAGCTACATGGAAGAAAATAAAAACAAACGCCGAAACCGAATCCATCAAATCTGCAAGTTCCGAGACCAACGATTCACGTGAATATGATCAAATACAACAGTTCTTTGATGGCGGAGTGATGAGACACAGATGGAACGGATGAACGCACAGACCAAAGTTCAGTGCTGGGAAGAAAGGACGAAAAATTGCGAGAAGCAAGCTGTGACAAGTAAATGATATATTAAGCTTTAGTAGTATATCGAGATTAACGTTCGTGAGAGGAATTATTTGTCACGCGCGTAATTAGAATGGTCACGTCAGCCCTCTCACGAAAGGCTCGTAATCATTACCAATGAGATTTCGAATGTGAGGAGAACGATCAACGAGAAGGGAATAAGCGAAGACAGGGAGCGTGGCCACCGACGTCCTATAAAACAAAATACAGCCGGCTGACATTCAGCACAGGCAACTACTTTAACATAAGTGTCATCGGTTTTGAGGGAACCTATAATGAACAGAAGACAAATATGTGACTGCGTAGGAGGCAGTCGTGGTCTGATAATTGTGGTACAGGAAGAGGATACATGATGCCATGAAAAGTGATGATCACAGATGATGGAGATATTGAATCCATCAGCCCATTTGAATCACATCACATTGAATCACAGCCCATGGCATAGAGGACCGACTGAAAAGCGTCATTATAAGAGTTGATGTCGCACTTTACAGCTCGGTACGTTCGGGAAAACTGCTTTCGAAATTCGCCCAATATGGTGACGTCTAGTACCACAGCTGCGCCACCACGTGATAGGGCCGAACGGATCACTTTTGACCACAGTGTTCAAAACTTGACATTGATTGGAGGGTAGTTACTTCATTTGCAATGTACGCGAGATAAGAACAGTGGTGGGCAATCTTAAAATACCCGGACCGCCAAAGTGACCTGAAGTGTAGATTTAGCTACTTGGTATCATTCGGAGGGCGGAATCACTGCTGGACAACCTGACGAATTATACAGTCCACAGCTTCGAATGTGGTTCGGTGGATTCCGCCCAAAACTAACGGGCAATTCGTTTTCAGGATCACATACCGTCTCAAATGGTAGGTGCGGTGATGCGGATCCAGCCGATTTTCCCCAGCTTCATCCAGCATCGTGCAAAGCTGTAGTCCGCGAATGATGAATGTTTTACCCTTCCAGGTTAACGAGTTACCTAGGTTGGTCACCCAGTCAAAATGGACGAAGTCCGGGACAAAATTAATAGGATCGTCAGTGATGGCTGTTTATGATGGTCAAAAACGGCAGAGTTTAGACTTTCGCGTCTTGACATTCAGTCTGGATAGCTACGGAGCACTATCAGCGGTTGTAAGCTTCCCGGAGAGGCGCGTCGGATACTCGTCTGGCGGGATCAGACCTTTGGCGTATAATGAATCTTTTGTTAACGATTAGAGTTCATACCGAGTTACGCGAAATTTGCTGATACTTGAAATGTCCTTCTCCGTATTCATCTGCAAAGAAAATAATTTATCTTTGAAACGGGTAATGGAAGGCGCTTGTAACAACTAGGTATAATGCAGTACTACTTGACAAATCAACACTGAGCTACGAAAGCCCCGTTGGTTATCCAGACTCAGTTTTGCAGTAAGAACAGCAGCAAATAACCGGCTCGATAAAGGGATCCGTATCCTCCGTTTTACCGGCAGCAACTTGGTGTCATTTTGCGGGCGCTTCTAGGAGACAAAGTGTTCTGATATCCCGGCTTACATTCCATCTGGAATTCTTATTGTCAGTTTGCGTACGTGTCTGTCGTTACCAGGACATACCTCGTTGGTCACACCTTAGGACCAAACACCCATGAAAGATAACTGCATCGTCTATCTGAAGATTGCGCGAAGACTCCAACAACTCAAGCGTAATCTGTAACCGGGGTAGATAGTTGCGCCGCCATCGTCTCCGAAACATAGGATATAAGTACTGTGTTGGCCTTCAGCCCCAGTGTCACCTCATCTGTAATTATGGGCAATTATCCGTTTCACGGGATTCGCCTCCAAGGTCGTTCAAAAAGACAAACGGTCCTTTTGGCACTAATCCTCGATTATTTCAGGCTAAGTACCTACAGTCCATCAATTGTAAATAAGCGGCGTTAATGGAAAAATTGGAATACTTTGAATAAGTCCCAAACGTGCTGGTTTGGTGATGAAAACTTATTCCACCATTTTTGCGAAAATAACCCGTTACTGGCGTTAGCTCAATATTTCAAGTATTATAGAAGCAATCGTTTGCATTTTCGAGATGAAATACGTCATCCAACAGTCCGAGAGTGTTTCAATTCGCCTAAGTAGAACATCTCAGAGGCACTGACGGTCACAGGTGTCTTCAAAGCTATGGCTCCTCGGCGGAGAGCGGACGTTATCAGGACTGCGAAGAGGTCTAGTGTTTTTTGTAGAATCTCCGTGGTAGAGCCAGACGGCAACCGTTCTCCACCTCCAGGTTGTTTTAGCGTGCTGGCAGGGTCACCAAGTGCAACGGCTAAGCGAGAAGACGGAAGGCAGGGCTCGGGTGGAAATGTCTATGATGAACGAGACACCTAACACATGTTGTGGGGGACTGTCACGAAGGAAGTGAGAGCATTCCAACTCTCGGTGGAATATACCAACACAGGGGAGTTGCATTCAAAAACCCACCGTAAACGGATGGAAAACGGCGTGGGCGACCGGATGAGTCATCGCTCGACCGGATCGGACCAACTGGCGAGCCGTGGCGGCCGAAATAGGATGGATGACCAAATTGAGGGTGTGATTATTCCAACACTGTCAGGAATATCTCAACACGGCTGTAGAGTACGTTCAAAGTCTATAGTAGATAGACGGAGGACAGCACGAGCGATCGGACAAGCCAGCGCTCAACGAAATCGGATAAACGGACGAGAAATAGCAGGCAGAAAACCCCCGGGTAGAGGGCACGAATCACACACCTAAACCGAGTAGAATTGCACACGACGCGTGAACGGAAACCTGGGGGTGTTGTGGACTGGAATGCTGACTAATAAACGCGAGCGCGCGCAAAGCATGTGAACTAGCATTTTGGACAATAAAGATTATGCCTTATTGGACGCCTCCTCGTCATACTGATGACGGTACGGTTAAGTACACTTTTGGCAACCGTTACTACAAGAGTTCATTTTCGAATAAATGTTTGCTTCTGCAGCACGTTGGCGAAGAAGATATATCTTTCGAACACATGCAAGAACTTTGATTAAGTTCCGATCCCCCGGGAAAAACGAATGCATCAGCGTACAGTTAGTTTGCTTGCATACGTTGTCCCAAACAGCAGTCTCAGCAACTTCTTTCACTCTTCCTCCTAGCAACCTGTATCATTTCTTCTTGTGCTTTGAATACGCCACGGATGTTGCATGCAACTTTTTAAATCCACAAAACTGACGGTAAAATCCCATTAATATGTTCAGAGGCATTACTAGGATGCGTTTCTGGATTAGCTTGACAGATGGCTGAGCCTCGTTTGGTTGCTGGTATTTAGTAGCGACGAGTTCCGCGGAGGTATTTGTTTGTCTCGTGCCATAAATTCATGTGCGCGAGTTCAGGGTCAGTTACTTGAGAAGCAGATGTCTGATTTGGTCAAGTTGGCCAGCAGTGAGCCAGACGTCGACCCGTCTTTTCTGCTGCACTGACCAACCACAGATAACAAAGTTCAGTGGATGGAACATTGTCGTGGGACATTTTACGTAAATTGAACGTCACCCACAACTGATCGCAGCTGTCGCGTTCCCATAGAATTTTCAGTCCACCCCTTTCGAAAAGAAGCACTAGAATTGAGTTTCCCTCTCATTATCGTTGACTAATGGGTACGTTTAACCTAGGAACGGTATTTTCAACTGCGATGGATGCACATGAATTGAGAATAGATGGTCATCATTTAAGTATAAATTTTGTTTGCCTGGGTCAGTTAGTTAGCTGCATATCAATCGGTTATCACCTGTATAACGCAGCATGTTGCTGTGTTGTTGTTTTAGTTCACGTTTGCGTAAGTCACAAGCACGGCTTACTGGGCCTGTGGCTCATGTCTGTTTGTGTTGTTTCCTTTTACAGGATTGTTGCGGGAACCCCTACTTCAGTAGAACGTTGTCCTCGCATGTCTCTAAACTGCAAAAAGTTGTTTTACAAGTGCAATGGGTACCCGAAGCCAGAACGTCTGTCTTGCCTGTATAGCGGAAAATCGAAATCAGCGCGACGCACGCCACTTTGTTTCGGTTGCCTTACCTTTTCCATTTCTTACAGATCATACTGTCAACGTCGTGCCAATTGTTCAAACACCGGAAGACTCCCGTGAAAGAGATTAATCAGTGTGTATCCCTTTATTCCCTAATCTGTATGTAAGGTGTCAAGTGTTACATAAACATTCCTACCCGAACTCTGTCTTCTGCCTTCTCGCGTGCCTGTTACATTTGGCTACCCTGCCAAGATGCCGAAACACCCCCCGAGTGAATAAGAGTTGCCGTCTGACACTACGACGGGGACTTTACAAAGAATATTGGACCTGTTCACAGTCCTGATAACATCGGTTGTCCGCCCCGGAGCCATCGCTGTGGAGACTACTGAGACTGTCACTGCACACGAAAAGTTCCAGCCGGGTGGAGACTTCTCAAGCTGGGAGTTGCAGGCTCGGCGGTACGTGGATACGTTTGAATCCCCCCGCCAGCCTAACGCACTGCTGAACTTGCCGGCAGGAGAGGCGTTACAATTGCGTTAGAAGGTGAGATCGTGAAGAATACAATAAACGAAGAAGCATACCAACATCTTAGAAGCACAATGACTCCCGGGGCTCTCGCCCTTGATTATAGGAGAGTGTTCCACGAACGCCGCCAACGGCACAGCGAGGATATCCAAACTTTCTCACGACAGCTGAAACGCCTAGCCCGCCAAGTGTTCCCAATAGAGTCCGTCGAAAGACGGGCCGAACGGGTTTTGGATCGGTTGGTTGTAGGAGTAACTTCTCGGAAGATTTGCGAACGGTTCCTGAGGAAACCGCTCACGGAACTGGAGCAGGCTAATGAAGTCGGGGGACACATCGAAGCGGTCACAAACAGCCTCGAGGGGAATTTCGGCCCTGAACTTGAAGTGAATGCTGCCGTTCAACCGCCAAGAAGGAACTACCAGCGTAACGCATGGAACCGTGGACGAAGTCAGACGAATTGGACTAGGAGCGGCTGTTACTATTGCCAACGGTTTGGTCGATTTGCGCGAACTTGCGGGCACAACAGAAAAACCCCAGGTGAGTCAGCGTTCACATTTAATCGACTGACTTCTAGTGAGTTCGAAGATAAGGGCGCAAACATAGAGCGAGTGATCCATTTGACAATTGCCTTATCACAGAACCGGAGGTTGCCCGTAGCCTCGATCACCATGAACAGACGATGGATCTCTTGCCTCATTGATACAGGAGCGTCCTGCATTCTTGTAGGGTAGAAAGTTGAGGTCAGTCTAGCAAGGCGCAACTGGCGTTTTTCGCATAATAAGTTATTAGCAGTCAACGGGACACCCCTCACGGTTCGGGGAAAGATGGAGGTTGAAATGAACATAGCCGGAATGCACCTCAACCATGAAGTGAGGGTTGTCGACAGATTACCATGGGACGTGATTCTAGGAGTGGATGTATCGGAGAGATTGAACTGCCGCGTAGATTTGGTCCAAAAGAAACCGTTCATTAGCCAGCCGACGACGTGGCAACGAGGATCTGTAGTAAAGGCGGTAAGACCACACACGGATAAAATTCTCACCATAACTCTTAATCCGAGCAACACTGAAGAGCAAATATCGGAAATAACACAAATTTTCAATCGGCAAGGTGGCGGAGGGGATGACCAACGGAAGAACGTTTTGACTGATCTGATTAAGGAGTTTTTGGATGTTTTTGCCTGGAACGTGACAATGCCAGGGCGATCAGGGGTGTTAAAACATCAGATTGATACAGGGAACTGTATGCCGATACGAACACCTCCGAGACGAAAACCAGCCTACTACCAACCGGAACTGCAAGAGATGATTGAACGGATGCCTAAGAATAATATTATTCAGCCCTCTAATTCACTTTGGACCGCTCCAGTAGTTCTGGTAAAAAAAGAAGGACGGCAAGTTACGTCTTTGTGTATATTACCGACTTCTGAACAGCGTCACAAAGCAAGGCTCGTTCCCCTCCGACGCACGGATGACGTACTGGAGGCGGTTAGCGGGTCGTGTTAGTTTAGCATACTCAACATTGCATCCGGTTAATGGCAGGTCGAAGTCGACGAGGTAGCCAGGAGTAAAACAGCGTTCACTTTGCCTTCGGGCCTATACGAATTTAAGACAATGCCATTCGGCTTAGTGAACGCCCCGGCAACATTTCAACGCCTAATGCAATCAGTACTTCGTGACCTGGTGCCTCAGAAGTGTTTAGCATATTTGGATGATATCATCGCTCACGGGCCATCGTCCCACGAACACCTCGCGAACCCACGGATCATAATGGATCGTCTGCGTCAGGTTGGTCTTAAGCTAAACCCGGCTAAATGCAGATTAATGCAGGAGGAGGTTAATTTCCTGGGACATGCTATATCCAAGGAGGGCATTCAGACAGATCGCGTCAAGACGGTCCAGGTGGAACAGTGGCCGATCCCACTGACGGTCAGTGAGGTGAGGAGTTTCCTGGGTCTAGCTTCATACGACCGGCGATTCGTCCGCAACTTTTCAACGATAGCAGAACCTCTGAACGCCTTGCTGGGAAAAGACTGCGAGTTTGTATGGACGGAGGCGCAGCAGCAGAGTTTTGACCAACTGCGTAAGGCACTGTGCGAATCTCCAATACTAGCATGCCCTGACTTTGCCATGGAAGCTGGCGAGTCCATTTTGGACACTGATGCGAGTGATCACGGTCTCGAAGCAGTGTTGTCCCAAAAAGATGAAACAGGAGAAGAACACGTTATCGCGTACGGAAGCAGATCTTTAAATAAACGAGAGAAGAACTATTGAACCACAAGGGAGGAAATGCTAGCGTTAGTGTTCTTTTTAAAACAATATCGTCATTACTTAAAGGGTAATAAGTTTGTGGTACGTACTGACCATCAGTCGTTAACGCGGTTAAGGAATTTCCGCCACCCGGAAGGACGGATTGCCCGTTGGCAGGAATATTTGCAGGAGGATGCTCTTGAATGCTACCATCGACCAGGAAGACAACACGGGAATGCAGATGCCCCCTCTCGAAGACCAACCCGTGATCATGGGGATTGTCCTTCTTGCACCACAGAACACGTGGCACTGATCAGTCTGCAGAACAGAACAGAAGGATGGGATGAATTGCAAAAGGATGATCCCAAGCTGATGTTGATTTATGAAAGGGTAACAGCGAGTGGGAGTAGACCGAGGGGCAAAGAGCTTGCAGGCTGCAGTTGGGAGACTCGATGCCTGTGGGCCCTTTGGGAACAGCTGGTGATGGTAGATGGCATCTTGTACATACAGTATGGGCCCACTTAAACTAGATGTATTACCGTTCCTCAGACAAAAGTGGCCAAGGTGCTAGAGAACCTCCACCGATAATTGGAGCATACGGGACAAAATAAAACGGACGAAGCAGCACGGGCGAGGTTTTTGTGGTCTCATCAGCGGAGAGATGTCGCCAATTTTTGTTGCAGTTTTTCATCGTGTGCTAGGTTTAAGAACCAATTCCGCACTACAAAGCACCGCTACAACCAGTACAGGCTGGATTCCCAAACGAAATCGTTCTCGTCGACCTAATGGGACCGCTACCTGAGACACGCCAAGGAAAGATGTACATCCTCGTAATGGTAGATCACTTCACAAAATGGGCTGAAGTTGTACTGTTGTCGGCGATTGATGCCCCTTCGGTTACCGAGGCAATTTTTAGCAAGTGGATCTGCAATTGGGGTGCCCCGGGACAGTTACATTCAGAAAAGGGTTCCAACTTTGAGCGTACCACTATGCATGAACTGTGTAGGCTCATGAAAATAGACAAAACACGAACAACCTCTTATCACCCGGGAGAAAACGGGCTGGTCGAGCGCACCAACCGCACGCTGAAGGGCTTGATGAAAGCATTCGTAGAGGATGTCCAACAGTGGGAGGATGCGCTCCCACAGTGCTTGATGGCTTATCGGAGCACTGTTCACTCTTCCACCAACCAAACGCCGAGTTTCATGTGGACTGGCCGAGAGCTTCGACTCCCATCGGACTTGCAAACACCTCTCGGGAGACTGTCTCTT
>JTDE01002283.1:45736-56365 GCA_014338405.1 Paragonimus skrjabini miyazakii | reverse complement strand
AGCTCGACGACGTCAAAAAGAATACTATGATAAGAAAGCTGATGGAGCTCCTTTGCTAGTTGGAGCGAAAGTCTATCTGCATACAGACGTGTTACCCCTTGGAGTACCTGCTAAACCACATCGCGAATGGAAAGGTCCTTTCGTTGTCGAACGAGTGCTCAGTGATACATTGTGTTACATTCGAAGCACAGATAGTCGTCAAAATCCCATGGTCGTACACCTCAATAGATTAAAACCGGTCGAGATTTCGACGAAAGCAGGGGAATCAGAGGAGGTACCAGAGATGGGAGCGGAGGTAGAGATCTTGATCGATGTACCAGGGGCACCTGGGACGGTGCCTGATTAACGAGGGTGTAGTATAGCGGGAAATCGAAATCAGCGCGACGCACGCCACTTTGTTTCGGTTGTCTTACCTTTTCCATTTCTTACAGAGCATACTGTCAACGTCGTGCCAATTGTTCAAACACCGGAAGACTCCCGTGAAAGAGACTAATCAGTGTGTATCCCTTTATTCCCTAATCTGTATGTTAGGTGTCACGTGTTACATAAACATTCCTACCCGAACTCTGTCTTCTGCCTTCTCGCTTGCCTGTTACACCTGTTAAACATACATCTGGTTTGGTTTCTTTTTGCGTTGACGTTCTTGTGATGGTTCACGGATAATTGTATTTACTAACGTGTCATGTCACTTTGAATAGAAACATGATGTGAATCACTTTTATCATTCAATAAAGATACACTGCAGACTTAACCGGAGACTTTAATTTTCGCTTAGGATGTTTCAGTTATATCAGACACGAGTCCGATTTTTGAGTTATTGACCTTCACGCACCCTGAAACCTTCCGGTTAATACACAGCTAGTGCACCATGGGTCTCGCGCCAAGGTTATGCTGTCGCACCACTACTCATCGTCGAATACTCCAAGAACGTCTATAGAGATATCCTTATTTTTGTTTACAAACGATGCTACATTTCTTTACGACAACCTTTTGTATCACGTTTTGCACGTCGTTCAAACTGATAAAAGTGACCTTGTAATAGGACACAAATTTTGTGCACATCGGTCTGCGTTGCGCAGTCATTTGACGATACCACACGTATCTATCATCCAAATTTTTAGCTCCGTTGTACTACGACTATCGTCGCATCCCGGATCGCGTTTAAGCAGTCCACGACAACTCAGTAATATTACCCACTTCAGGATATTGGTAATGTGGAATATTACGGTGGTCATCTCGAACACTCGTGAACACTTTCCTGTGAGTCAAATCCTTTCGATTATCGTAACTTGCTGGAACCTAGTAACTATTCAGTTTCATTCGTTCATTCTGTTATCACCGACAGCTCAGTGGGGGAGGCTCGCATTTACTTAGTCTATTCAGTAACTAGTCTTGACCACTACCCGTCAAAAACTGTTGGTTTTCCCTTAAGTATTATCCCTGCCACCTTGGAGAATACTGGAATTCCACTGTCATAGCCTGGTAGATATTTTTGTTATATTTGCCCGAAATTGGCGAGAAAAGAGGTGACCGGGTAATGTAGGACATGTATCCAATCCCATCTTCTACGTCGACGCGCGATTTGTACATAAGTTTAGCGGATAATACACCATTCAATTTATACAGTTAATATTACGGTAACAACCTCATCTAGTACTGATGCCGTGAGATTATTCTCTGATCAGGCAAAGTCCCTCATGGCCGTTGATCTGAAGGAGCTGAAGGAATTGCTGTGGAAGTCTTCGAAAAAGCTTGTGACAGTCGAGGTCATGATGAGCAACGTCATAGCCTATATCAGTGGAATCCGACTGTGGCAATCGAAATCAACTGCATCCTCCAGTCTCGGTAAATTTCATTTGCCAGTGCGGGATGTGGACATTTTTAAATAAAAAATGACCACTTATCCGGATAGCGAATAAATCTACAAGGATTTCATATGCGACGTGCACAATAGTTTTCTATACGACATGCCTAGACGCATAATACATACTGAAGTATGCCGCATATGTTCACGCTAGTAATTGCTCCGTCCAGTTGACTTAAGCTATGATCAACGCCTAAGTATGCCACATATATTCACGCTAGTAATCACTCAGTCCAGTTGACTTAAGCTAACAACAACGTTGTAAAAACGAACACTGCAGAAATCAAAATAAATGTGCATTGGTACCGTTCAGGATGAGTTATAAAAATATCCGTCAGTTCCGGCAAAATCTGAGATGACACACTGGCAGCCGTCAGTGAAGTCTGCCGCCAGCGAAAGCATAGACCAACAGTCATCGGCATCATAAGCATCCATGTTCCGAATATAGAAGGGTTGTAGCTGAAATGGTAGAAGTGGGAATCAATGTTTTCGTTGGGCAAATAACGAGCATCAAAATTGATCATTATCCGTCGGATAAGTGAGCATAGACTCGCGTACACATGACCAGCTACTTTAAAGCATGATCAATAAGCAAAAAACAAAACAATACGCACGCTTCAAATGATAGGTTGGGACGTGTTACGCATGTTTACACCATACCGTAGGTAGAAAAAACCAGGTGATAACGTAGACCGTTTTTACCCGAAAGTACTACCAGGGACACAGGCTGAATATATAATTCTGATGTGTAACTAAGCAACAGCCGTGGCGACATAGTTTTCGTTAGGAATTACTGCGATATTTCGTGTACAATGCAATGTGAACACAACGTGGTCGAAAATGACAAATTCTACTATATCTCCAAAACCGCGCGAAATTGAGCGTTTCTGCAGAACGGAAAGATGTATTCCACCACGAAAATTTCAATGAAAACATTTTTAGAACGTAAAATCGATTAGGAAAGCCAACATTATGCTTATATCGGAAAAACTGGCGACATTTTTTTCAACAAAAGTGCGAATATGGGCCATTTTTAGGTAAATCTGATTTTTTCCATTGCAACACCACTAGTATGCTCGATGAAATTTATATATTTGTCCCGTAATATGCATTTTAATATTTCATGAAAAATTTGAACAATATCTTTTTGCGCCTGAATGGCCGTTTCTAACTCGTTTAGGCCTTGAAACAGCATACCGGCGAACGACACAGTTGCCTTGAGAACCTATACATTTAAGGGAGTCATTTTATTGAAGGAGCGATCCGGAACTGGAAAGCCCGAGCCGAAAGAAAACATGAACTGTATGGTACACGGCTGATTCATGGTATTGTGTATTTGAGGTTGACTGGCGTTAGGTTTCTATGTGTAAATAACGCTAGTTTTACGCGATACTCCTTCTGTTTTGAAGGTTAATCTTGTAGATGTGCATAGCCAGAAGAGGTTGTTTCAAAGTGTGGCTTGATGTTTCCTAAAAATACTGCAGCCACTGCTATGATTTCTTCCACGAAGTAATAACGTACTCATGGAAATAACTTATGTTATCTGGCTATCTGTCCCCTTTCATTTTCCATAACTGATTTGCATATCGTAAACTCTACGGATTTCGCGTGGACGACATGATCGACATGATTTTGCAATATAGGGGTGGACTACATCTCTCAACGTGCATCAGAATTTTCTTTGCCAATCACGTTTTGAAATGTAAAAGGTAAGAGTACACTTTGGCTTCATGAACTTGATCAGAAACGTTTGAAAGAAAAGAAGGGTTGAGTGAAGTTTGGCCCTGAAAAATCTTGACCAGAGACGCGTAAAATGTGAAGAAAAATATATAAAATACAGAACTGAAAAACTAAGAACGGGAAAACAAGAAAGTTTGAGGTCTGCAGGCGGGAAAGATGTTGAAGCGCAGGAAAACGGTTTTGGTAAGTATTACCATGTCAAATGTTGACTATTTTCAACGCAAAAACACTGACTGCCTTCGGTTTTTTCTTCTTCTTGTTCTGCAGTCTAAATTTGATAGACTCAAGAAAGAAGAGGGTTAGCATACAAATAGACCTGGTCCAGAACAACGCCGTTTGGGTTGTGGTCCTGGTAACGCATGAGATAACGGGTTGCGAGACTCCCTACCGAGCCGATTATGCCTAGAGGTAGAGGGAGCAGGGTTTGCGAGAGTTGCAGGGGGTTCCGAGGACAGGACGCTTTTTGCGGGTGCAGGGTGAGGTGTGCCCTGGACAGTGTTGCGGAGAATTATTCCCTCTGATAATTTCAAAGGTAGGGGTTGCAGTTTGAGAGAGCTCTTTTGACGTAGATGCTCGATATCAGGGTCAGCGGCTTGCGCGGCAGCCATGGCCGCCGAATCTGTGCCACTGTCAGCAGGTGCGCCAAGGTTATGGACGCGTGGAAGAGCGTATGCGACAGTGATTTCGGTACCTGAGACATGTCGTATATCAATCGACAATGAAAAGCAAGAACTCAGAGCGTTGACCCTTGTGTATTAGTATCGACCCTGGAAAATAAAGTACAGAGGAAACACGTCAAGCTAGCGGGACACGGAGCGAGTTGTGATTGTAGCCCCGGGACGGATGTTACAAATGGAATAGCTTGACTAAAACAAAAGTAGGCAAAAAGCCGGGATCATAAAAAATGTACAAGTGAATGCGACTGTCAAAAATATCATTTATTATAGTCGCTACACACTGGACATTCATCAGAATCATGGTATGACGTTAGGCACCAATTAGAGGTAAATATAACCACCCACCGGTACTAAACAGATATAAGAACAGGATTGCTTTTATTTCTAGTGCCTTACCCCCACGTAAGTATGAGAGTACTTTCTAGGACCTGTACCTCATGTCTAGTGGTCATGATCATATCTTCCAAGAAAGTAGCTTGTAGAGACACTCTTGGTTCGCCACGTATCCCAACTCTCTTGCTCTTTATTTTAACCGTTGACACTGTTGGCGTTGATTGATTGCATGTCTGTATTTTCTCGTTTGTTCGACTGTCCAGAGTCACATTAATAATAGCAATTTCCGGCCGCCAGCTACTGTTTGGTCGCGCCTTGCTTCTGCCGTGCTTTGCTTACAGCTCGATTTCCCAGTCTACTTGCAATAAACGTCGTTGTCCATTTTCCGGTTTATGGTTTAGTTATTGTAGGCAATAAACACGGTTTTATACAGAAACGTCCCAGTCGTCTGTAAGCTCTTCGACGAAAATTTAATTCACCCGCGCTTGTCAGTGATACGTTAGACACATCAACACGTTTAATATTCTCGGTTGCTTCGGTGAACACCTTTTGAGAGGTAAACAGGTAACTATTATACAACAAGCCATGTGAGCGTATACAACGTTATTCAGTCGGCCACTGTGTGCATTTTGTTTGAATGCATAAACTGCACAATTGCGTTCACGTGCCCCGTACGCCTGTGCGCTTAGTTCTGTAGCTCCGGCATGTCGCAAGATCGGGATTCCAAGGTACTTCTGGCAAAGATTGCAGAGCAGGCTGAGAGATATGATGGTGAGTTCTACAAAATTTCTATGATTGGTTCCGTCAGTTTGGTAACCAGTAAAATCACAATGCGTTTTTTCTGAGGCGCACATTTATTCGTGTCACTAATGCATTAGTTCTGCAGGTCAGCGGTACGTCCGCAAAATGATACGATTTTTGGACGGCGTTGGCTTGGTCTTTGGTGTGCTACACTGTGACACTTTATTGTGCGGTTGTAAGGTTGTCGGCTACCAACTTATGCAGACCTGCCTGCAATGGTAGATGTGATTATTATTGCGAAGGAAGTGAGATAAGAGCTAGCCAGTTTGGTTATTCATAAGGCTTTGAAGCCAGATGGTATAAATCCAGTGTTACTGAGACCATTAGCTGACGTCCCAGCGGGTCCTTTAGCGTGTTTGGAAAGAGGTAAATTACCGTAGGCAGGAGCCCACGGATTGCGGAGCTGTCAGTCTCGCCTGTTTTATTGGAACTATCGAACAGGATATTTAGGGACAAGGTTGCCGACCGCGTCATCAAGCACGTCTTAATAGCATACATTTGTGAAGAAACGATCGTGTTTAACAAATCTGCCGTCGTTTCTTGACGAAATCGTCAAGAGGGTCGACAAGGTAGAGAGAGTAGAGGCCTGTTATTTGGACTTTAAAAAGGCTTTTGATTCGGTTAACAACGAGCTCCTAAAGAAGCTTGGGGTATCCAACCTGCCTCTAGGGATTTCTAGTTGGGTAAGGGGTTGCTTCCCGAATCGAAGGCTTTACGTTCATTTGGACGTTGTCCAATCAAGTTCACTGATTGTAGGGAACGGAGTTTCCGAAGGGTCTGTTCTGGGGCTTTTACTGTTCTTGACTTATATAGATGACTTAGCGCTCCGCCTGTCTTGTAAGTATGTTTGCAGACGCCGTTAGATTAGTTGACTGTCCAAACGAAGTGGGAATGCAAGAGGTTTTGAAAAGAATCAACCAGTGGAGTCCACCATTTTTAATGTAAACAAAACCACAGTTAGCGGCGAATTGGCAGCTCCCCCTAGACATATGGAAGAGCCGAGAAATTTTCTGATGGTTCAGCGAACATTGGATTTGGGAAATCTGTCGATACCGCTGGGAGTAAACTCCAAACTATCCATGCAAACTATAGCTGCAGCTCGAAAGGCCAACAGACTTGTTTATCCGTAAGAAAACCATGGTTTCTCCCTAGCCAGAGGTCTAAGCATCTTCGTTTTGGACGAATGTGCGGCTGCACCTTAAATACTGCGTGCAAGCTTGGGGTCCGTGCTTTGTTAAGGATGCAGGAGTGCTGGAAGTAATACAACGCCGTTTTACAAATTTGTTTGTTACATTTTACGTTATGGACTATCAAAACGGATTTGACTATTTGGGTTTATTCTCCCTAAAGAGAAGACGCAAATGAGGAGACTAGATTAAAACCTTCAATTTGTTAGGTGGTTTGACTAATGCTGGCGAACAGCTGTTTACCCGGGGTTGCAACCTAGCACCCCGAGGACATGATTGGAAACTCTCAAAACCAGGTAGTAACAAACGTTCAGGTTCACTTTCGTAGAGTGGTGAACGATTGGAATAAGTTACCAGCAGTAGTACTAGCCATGACGACGAACGATTTCAAGCGAAGGCTTGGCATATGTTGGTTATCGATGTTTTCTGAGTTAGTTTAAAAACTGGACTGTATTTTTTACTTTTCCATTTACTGTCGATTCCCTGTCTTCCTGTTTCCTTTCTATAATTTACCTAGTAATCCTTTAAAAAATGTCATCTTTCTTTCCTATACGTGGACCCCGGCAAGCGAAAAGACAAGGTCTAGAAGAGGTATGATAGCACCTGCAGCTACAGTGACCCTGCATACCAGTCTGATAAGTTGTCACATTAGTCAGCGATTCTCCTGACCGTAGTCATACCATCTGTGAAATGAATTGAAGCCTTGTCTACTCCCATTGTTGCATCATTGGGATCCGTGGAGTTCACAAGTACAAGAAACTGGACCCTCGGCAACAACCGGAAGTCCTGTGACCTTACTGTTTCACTGGTTTCTTGTGGGAAAGAAAGCTTCGTACTTGCGTGGTTACCCCGCTTCCAGACGTTTCGGTGTGGTTCTACACTTCTATGTGATCTGGATCTTAAAAAGCCCCGAGTTCGGGAAGGTGTTGGGTTTCCACTTCTTTTCCTCACTCGAGTGAACAGCTGAAATGGTGAGTGCATGCGGTGTGAGATTTTTGATGCTAACAACTTCCAGCTGTCGAGCACCTTAGAGGTGAACTCAAGTTTTGTGTGGAAGAAACAGAAGAATGCGGCTGAATACTCTTAAGATTCAAGATGATACTAAAGGGAAAGTAATAGAAAAAGGACTCAATAAATGAGGGTATATATATATTATATATACACGAATAAATGATAGCAACAGCACTGTAATCAGTTTATGAATAACCAATGGAGGCCAACGTGGTAGCAGCCATTTATCCGACTGCTTTTTGAGTAAATCTAATGACTGTGATTCTTTGCTCTGGCTGATGAGAATTTAAAGGACGTTCTTTTTACTGGTGGTGAAATAACCTGTAGTTGCGGGAACAGACGTAACCTGATACATCCTTGGAGTACTGATGTAACGGGTTTGTCAGAAGCCTGAAGAATATGTATTCGGAAGACGAATACTGGCTACTCTTTATTGGCATTGCCCTTGGAGTAAGCGTAACTTTCTACTCATAGCGTCCCAGTGAGAAGCGGGCGGCTTTCCCACGTTGTCGACTGTTGAAAAGATCACTACTTCAGAGTTCACGTTTTATTCAGGTTTATTCATTCTTTTGAATTCTCGTTTGTTGTGGTCACTGTAAGGAATAAAATTTCCGACAGTCGTACTCCGCTGTTATTTTTCATCCTTTTGTTTGTATCTACTCACGTTCTAATCAGGCTGTTAGTTCGTTTCCGTTCCGTAACGAACCACAACCCACTCCGTGCATCTGTTTGATGTGCTTTTTGCGTACACTACTTTTAGGGTCGATGACGGTAGACAGGATCAACGCTCTGAGTTCTTGTTTTCGTTGTTGTGCATACATCGATAGTAAAAGTCGGATTGATCATCTAGTCCTAGTCTGTTACCCTAATATCGGCTGTTATCAGGGTTTCACACGGTGCCCTCCGCCTACTCATGGAGTCTTAAGCACAACTATCCTGGCTTTGCCATTTCGTGGTGAGGAGACAGGGAAATCTACATACAAACCTCATTTTATGGTCTTTTTGCCCTGCAAGCAGATAGGTCTCAACGAACACAGATAAAGACGTTGGGAAGACAGACGTGGAAGAACCGACGACGAGGAGAGTGTGAATGCTCACGGACATTCGTCGACCTTGAGAATTTGGGTACACGTTGGAATGGTTGAACGGCATTCCTGATAATGTTGCTTAGAGGTTGTGGAAGTTGTAGAGGTGGTAGAAACAGTGTTTGGTGTGCAGCGACGACTTTCACTTACAACTCGGTTGTTTGTTTGTAAGGTGCTGACTTTGAATACAGACGATGCTAATTCAGATAACCAGGTTCCTTCCCCTTCTTTTTCTTCTTGTACAGGATTTACTTTTTCATGGTTGTGTGGCAGTTAGGCATAAGTGAGAACCACTTGTGTATAGCTGTCTGTGACGATGCAGCGGTGAATGGAACTGCCGCCTCTCTGCAGGTGTATAATTGATGTTAATGCAGTAAATATAATTAATTCAAAGTTCACTTAAAAGGTAACATAGGTACGATACCATTAGAAGGGTAACCCGATTCATAGGAGTTTGAGAGTTGTCGCTGGTTGTTAGCTTAACTTTGGTGAAGTAGTACTCATTTTATGCACCAATCAGATCAGGTTATTTAGGCAACGGCAGCAGTATAAGTGCGTACATACTTGCGGGCTGTATAATAGTTTGTAGATAACTGACGTCGGTTTTTAACGCCGATTATTATGCGTTGATCGATATGGATGCACAGTGCACAGACGACTGATTTTGAACCTCTGAGTGAGATGTGATATGCAGACTGCTGCGAATGCTTGTGTATCAAGGTCTCTCGAATCACCACATTATGTCCTGTTTTTGTTCTTCGCTATCTAAAATCGATGGGTTCGATCTGTTTATTGCGCAAACGACAATAGCGTGCAGCCCACCTCGTCCAGCGTTTTAAACGTACTGGTCAATGCTGTAAGCATCAGTCGGTTGACGCGCTGTCACGCGTTAATTGCTAGTGACAGTCGTCCAAGTACAGTCGGATAGCGCGCAGGTACGTCAATATATACGCTGCCGCGATGGTTCAAATCAGCTGATTTGATGGGTGTTAAGTTACGTTCTTATATTTATCGCAGCGTCCTAATTAATTTATCTTCACTCTCCTGTCAACTTTCTTTTCCCTGTCAGTCGTTGCGGGGAAGTAAGCATTCTGGAATGAGAATGTGAAGAACGATAGTGGAAGAATTCTGGGACTTGACTGATAGTTTTACTGCAGATATTACAAACAGGTAGTTTGGGATTTGCAGGTGATGGGAAACATCCAGAAAGCATCACGGAAGCTTACACGAAATTTGAGGCCTATCCACAAGGGTCCCTTTCGGCTACGAATTGACTTCTTGTTACTGGTTTCGCAAGGGTTTCCATTATCGATTTCCGCGTTTGGATGTCAACAAAGTTTTCTTATGATCTTAACAAAACCTTTTGTTTTCCGAGTACATCCTCTTAAGACTAACTTCGTTATTGTGAGGGTACATCAAGTATGCATCACATTTCCACTTGCTTCCGGGGTTTTATGTGCTATAGCGAGTACATGCCAAATTTATCTCTATAAGCACGGAAGATTACCTAGACTTTGTGCTGTACAGGTTCCTACTTTCATAACTGCTTCAATAGGAGTGTTCGAACTAACCAATAATGATTAATTTGCGTGGTGTACAGTTTATAACATGGCTGCTTAATTGCACAAGTGCTACTGTGTATCGTAGACAGTTATAGACAGTCATTACCAACATTTATAGCTTCATCAGAACGACCGTCTTCCACGCATGGCTGTCTGTTGGAATAGAATTTAATATCTAAGTTGTTTTCCCAATGTGTCTTGTCAAGGTTTTATCGGAAGGGCTTATCGAGCCACCATCCGACCGTTGCACGTTTCTTGTTAATGAGAAGGGACGCCTAACTTCAGGAAACATCCATGCCGATTGGCTGTTTATTGATTTAGTCTATGATTAGCGGATTCGCATCTCACTTCTAGGCGATTCAGTGATTG
>JTDE01002283.1:23495-38815 GCA_014338405.1 Paragonimus skrjabini miyazakii | reverse complement strand
GTTGCAGACCATTTAACTAAAGGTTTTAGGTGATGGCCCGAATCGTTTTGCCGTCTAGACTTGGTCGTCCCACGTCACTGTTGAAGTGAGCGGCGGCCCGAGCCACAGTACCTTATGGTCAGGCTCATGGCTGTTATGATGATGATGATGTCTTATCTCGAAGCCCATGGATTCTTGTGGTAATCCTAATTCAATACTGTAACCGCTGTCCCACGACAAGAATCGAGTCACCATATCCGCTGCATCTGGCAGGGTAAATGGACGTCAAGATGCTATCTTCAGTCTTCCTACTGTTCTTTTCAGTTCAGCTCATACCTACCTATGGCAACTCTGCTCCGGCTCGGAAGCTAATCTTAGCAGCGCTCTTCCGTTAATTTCCATACCCTACAGGGTAGTTTCCGGTTCAGTTGTCCGCTGCTGATATCTGGGGTGCGATTTCATCTGCGCGCTTTCAACGTTGAAACCGGTCGATTATTCTCCCCCGGACACTAGATTCAGTAAAAGTCGATATCCGCCGTATTTCAGGGACCACGATACTAATCATCGAGTGGAACTGTTAACGTTGCTTACTTGATACAAGGTGTCCATTTCCACTTCTGCCACGTTCAGCCTGCTCCGAGGGAATGTATCACTAGGTTCAGTAGCCAAAGTATTATTGGTGAATTGTATTCCTGTTAGCTCTGGACTGTCATCTACTCAATTCTTACGACAACCCACAGGCACTGGGGCCCCCCGAATCCTCTCCATTATCTACTCATTGTGGCGAGGATGTTGTCAAGACCGCCTTTCACTCGGGATCGGCTGTTTCAAGGCACGATCTTGATATCCAGTTAGCTGGAGATATGAACACTCCCGTCGACCTACTGGGTGATACCGCGTCTCTTCTCGATTATTGGTTTGAGCTAACATCACGAGGTTGAATATTGGTGATTGCTGCATGCCTCTGCCGAGTACAGGTCACTTTTACTCAGCACTAGTTCCTGACAGCGCACGCGTCAATGTCCCGCTTGACGTTCGCGTTTCGAAGGTTGCGTCTGGTCCCAGATTGACCTCGCTGTTATGGGTGGTATGTTTCCATTCAAAGCTGTTAATCCTTTCGGAACGCACGTAGGCTCGAACCGTTCACAGGTGTACTGTCGCTTCGTTATTAATTTTACGGAACAACGACCGCGACGACTGACTGTCAAAACATTGATCAGGCCTTTCTGTCGAAGTCAGCGGTCGGCGCTGATGCTTACCTGCCATACAGCCGTGAAAAAAAGACCCATTCTTGGTAAAAAGAAACGGAAGGCGTGGGATGTACCAAAAAACGGGTCTTTCCTCAAACGTTCACAATCAGTGCGCTGTTTCGCATACTTAGCCCGAAAGGCTGACACGTTCATTTCATTCATTAGACAGTTGATGTTATGGACCCGATTGGTCGGCAAGTCTCTGATAAGCCAAGACATGACTATTTGACCGTCTCACTCTCATTTTGTTGTCACATCCATACTTCCGAATCAGTGAGGATAACCAAAATGCAGTCATGCGTGCATATGCACATCCATCGTGGATAAAGGAAGCTGTATGCGCTACGTTGGAGCACTAATTCGTGTTTACACAATTCAAATGACCGTTGCTTTCGTTTCGAGACGAGTGTTAGACAACATTGCCGTAAATCATTTTTCCTGCTAGGCATCGTACACGAAAGCCACGACGTTATTTGGTAATAGATCCAAACTGAGTGACGGGAAGATTGTGTGTTCCATCTCTGTTGCTGGGCTCCTCTTTCCGTGACAGGGAGTGCCCAAAAAGAACGGTATGTCGTCCATATTGCTTTAGGGTCGCAGTGACGGCAACATAATCAGCATTATTTACTTGTGCTAATGGGATTTTTGGATCCATTGTGATATGGCTCATTTCTGTTTTTAAGTTTTGAAGACATTCTTGCTATTTATTGGTTCGAGAAAGGTTTCCATTTATCCGAAAAAATCTGTGGTTGAAAAAACATGGCTGCTGCGATTAGTACACAAGCCATCTTGCCGCCCGTTTGCGCCATCATTGCGCTCGGAAACCCCAATTTCCATTACGGTTTACATCTTTATGGATTGAATTTTATTCTTGTGACATCACTTTATAATAACCTTTCTATGTCATTCTGCATGGAGGTGAATTTTTGTGACTCAGGTTTACGCCGCACATTTTTGTCTTGGTTAGGAACTTCTGGTTTGTTCTGAGAGCCTGTTTCCGTAATCGCTGATATTGACGACGTAGGCAAAAGTGGCATTTCGTTTTTTTCAAATCTTTGATAACTCCATTAATGGTTATTTGGAGATAGACGACACTGTCAGTAATTCTAAATTAAAAAAACCTTTGAAAGTGGCACACATTATTAAAAGTCTCATTTTTTGTTGACAATTTGTTCATAAGCGCTCTCTGTCTGTTTTACCGAGGTGCTCGTCTCGTTGACGCTTTTTTGTGATCTTCGAATTTTTGAAAAAATTACATTCATTTTCTGTACGCTGTTGTGTGGATCACAAAAAGATAATTGTCCATTGAATTCATCATTAAAATGACTGAGCAGTCTTGACTTTTTATTAGTTAAGGTTGCTTATTTACTTTTGTGTCACTGTCACTACTCCAACTCCTACTGATTTTCCTGATTGAATGTGAACAACATCACTTGCAAGTTTGATTCGAACGAGTCGGTCTGTTCGCAAGCCATACTACATTCCACTTACTCTCCAGGCTTCGCTGGCTGCGTTTGTACTTTGTGAAGTTTGATCGAAAGGATGCGTGTGCGCTAGATATTCAGCTGTTTGACTCTTATCGTCAGCGAACTGCATTTGTGCAATACGTGATCATCACATACACTTTGAAATTACACCAATAACGTAACGTTACCCTCTAAGTGGGCTCGTTCTGTACTTGCACGCGATCTCAGACGGAATGAATCAAAAGCCAGTGAAAAGAAAACCGACAACCCGTGCCTTTCCAAACTAATCGGATTACTAGGTGCTCTTTGACCGTTCGTCGTCTGCATTTCATAATGCCACAGTGTTTTAGGTCTTTTACCGAAATGTGACTCAGGTTTAAGTTTGGAATGTCAGGATCCACCAGATGGTATAGAAACATTTGGTTTTCCGCGGTTACCAGCCGGATATTAACATTCGTTACTGACATATAAACAAGGGATCCGACAAAGATGAGGTAAATTGCGAGTTCTGATGAAAATGGTAATTTCAGGGCCGTCAGTGTTTTAACAATACCGATGAATTCACAGGTGGTTTGACTTACAGTCGCCTCCATTTAATACTAGATCACTATTGGGCAGTGTCCAATTCACATCGGCTAAATAGTCCCTTGTTACTTGCAAGCAATGGAAATATCGATCAACATACTTGATGTTTCCTGTTACTTTTAACTTGGTAGGCAATCCTGATCGTGGAGTAGTCGATTAGGGTCCACGCGACAGTTACTGTGCTTCCTCTTGTGATGATTGGGCAACCCGAGCATTACCCACACACGATTGTGGCTGAACATTTACGTATGTCTGTTCGGTCGTACCTATGTTGGATCAATAGCGCAGTGTTCAACACTGTTGCTTCATGAAGGCGTGATGAAGTTTCAAGTTCCGATCGTGACGAGGATGTGCACCATTGACATGCTCCAACAAGAAAGACTCGTGTGTAGCGCTTCTTTTCAAAACAGATCGGCTAGAAGAACTTAATACGAGGGCTGTAAGTGATATTCAATTCATGTTGTCAGGACACAAAACGTTTGGCCTGAACACTGAATATCACAATCAAGTCAGTCCAAATGATCCAGTGTACCCATATCCTGAATCCTACTCTCAGGTCTCAGACGCGTAAGTCCTCTTGAAGTTTTCAAGTGAGGGATTTAGCTCACGGTCATTTATGACAACCATATGCATAACGCTACTGTCGATGAGGATTCCGTTCAATCCCACCCGGCCACAATCCGTCCATCGAATTCCTCCGACTTCCCGGTACACATGGAAAGGCAATTTTTTCATCAACCACTGACTGCAATAACATAAGACATTGAAGGAAGTTACTCATGCACCCTTGAAGCCACACCAGTACGTCTACCTGATTGGACAGCCTATGAATTCAAAGACGAATCATTCGTCAGTTCTCATTGATTTTCGCTCTAACACGCCGGGGGTATGGACTGCACAATCTGTCGGTTTATTCGGTGGTGGTTTCGATTTCCCAAAGACGCTAATAAGCTACAAACACACCTCAGTTCATAACAGTGGACAGAGCATTTTGAGTGTAACTACCAGCACACCCACCTCGTGCAACTCATGGGTGGAGACACTGCTCTGCAGTCAATGTCTGATCCTGCGGAATCTGACAGTAAACGACTAGGTTGGCTCCGTTTTGGAACATCGGCACTCTTACAGACAGCCAACAGTCGTGGTCTTTTTGGACCTGAAGGCTGCTTTCGACTCAGTTGCTCGTGACGTTCTCTGGAGCTGTTTCCTTCGCAAGGGAATACCAGAGAAATACGTGAATCTGTTAAGATCACTGTATGCCCACTCTGCAAACAGGGTGAGAGATTATGGACAACTGTCTCGGGCGTTCATCACTTCTAGTGGTGTTCGTCAGGGGTGTCCGACTTCCCCCTTCCTGTTCAATTTTGTCATAGACAACATTCTGGAGGGTGCTCTTCGGGAATACAGTGGGCTTGGTGTTGAGCTTCTTCCTGGCGCTAGATTAACCGATCTGGATTATGCGGACGAAAACATGCTGAACAGGTTGAGCGACCGAGCTGGTTTGTATGGAATGCGCTTTGCACCTTCAAGGTGCAGTGTTGCTTCAGGACTGGGGCACTTCAGCTCCTACTTGCGGGTAACCCGCTTGGGACTGTGGTCAGTTTCACATACTTGGGTAGCACTATCTCGTCAGCCTGTAATGTTGCTGATAAAATATCAGCGAGAATGGCAAACTGCGTCATCTGTGGCGTCGAAAAGACGTTAGGTTGTCGCTGAAAGGAAGGGTATATAATGCTTGTGTACGTTCTGTTTTGCTTTATGGTTCGGAAACGTGGCCTGTTCACAACGAAGATATCAACAAGCATGCGGTGTTTGACCATCGTTCTCTCCACCAAGTAGCCCACATTAAGTGGACTGATCGCGTGAGAAATGTAGCAGTTTGACGGCGCGTATTCCGGAACGCTCAGGATGCCCGATCAATTGGTCAACTACTCACGATACCTCGTATGCCAGCTGAGCGTTTACCAAACCGAACTTTATATACTGAGACAACCAACAGTTGGGTAAAACCACATGGTGGTCAAGCAACAACGTAGTCACGAAATATGAAGACTGACTGCTCCACTGAGCAGAGTGAGTAGGTGTCGCTTGCGTGCATGGGGTCCTCGTGATCACTCAATTCGCCATGCGAGATGGCGATATGTCACAGTCAATGGCGTTCCTGCATCCATACCATTTCTAGTTCTTCCACCTAGTCTTCTTTTAATAAGTTTCAAACTTCTTAGTAGCGTTTCCTTCGAGGATATTCCATGTCACTGTCGAGGTGAGCGGCGACCCGAGCCACAGTACCTTTGGTCAGGCTCATGGTTGCTGTGATGGTGAGTTTGGCTCCATCCTGGGGGACGTCAAAGTTCCAATGGCCGTTCAGGGTGCAGTGAAAACAAACAAGGAGAAGGTTCGTACAGTGTGGATGGGCAAGCTTTATCATATACTTGACACTTATGATGTCGGAAAGTGGCTCATTCTCCATCCTCCAATCGGCTGCTGCTGGTAGTATGTTTCCTGGGGTACTGGCTTTGATGCAACCTTCCACGGGTTAAGGTCTGGAACTCACGAAGTTTCCGAAATGACCACTCAATTCTCAGCAGTCGTAACCATGGTTTACCAGAATGCCTCGCTCACATCTTGTTGAATGACACATGATGTACATTGGGTTTGACACAATCGCACAAGAACTTATGGAGAAGACTACTCAATTTTTGTTATGCATCAAACTTGACGTGTAAGCTGTGTGCGACGACAAAAGTGTGGTACTGTTGTCAGCGTAGTAGGTGACAGTTGAAGGCAGGCCTTCTGAAATGTCAAGGCTGGAAAGTGCGACACCGATCCTTGCAATGCTGCATTTGAACCAGTCTTCCAAACTACGGGTTGTCAAGTGGACTCAGTCTCTTATACTTATGTAGTCAACACATACCGTAGAATCATCTACCCTTCCTCACTTATTGTGCTTTTTCAAGTGAGACTACCCACCTATACAGCCACTGCCTACTGACCGTTCGCGGGTCCCTCAAGACTTATATGGGGAACAATTGTTGAATGTGTTTTTTTCTGGTGGACGCTTCACTACGGAAGGAAATCTGATTGTCTCGACGAATGTGGCTTTACTGTTAGCACTGGGATATCTCCAAACAATGAATGTGATGTAACGCGCCTTTCCTTGCCAAAACGTTCTATTACGGCTTGACTGCTAGACCTGGGTCCCGGCTATGCGGCTCCACCCAATTTACTTGCGCGGAGTCAAGAAAAACACGACTGCAGGAAAACACGCTGTGTTGCCAACTACCAGTTCGACAAATGAATGAAATGCTTGTAAATGTATAGCATGAAATAGTGGCCAAATATGGCCATTTAGTTGTTGACTCACTGTCCGCTTGTTTAGACCACTTCGCGACCAAGTGGCTATGTAGGGCCAATTCCATAGGCGTTTCGCCTTGGTTGGTTCCTCGGTCCTAGCGTGACACTCTTGCTCACTTGCACGTATCCTCCTAGTGCGACACCCACGTTCATTTTCACACCTCCTTGTTGGTCCGACGTGCCCCTCAGTGCTTTGTTGGTGTCTGATTTCATCAGCCGTTACCAATGTCCTGACTAGATTGTTTTGATGAATTTGCCTTCTAACAGTGATTTCGCCAGGCCTTTTTGAATTCTTCACTCTTTGTCTGCTTTTTTAACCCATCCGACAGCTCATCTTCGCTTGACAGTTCTATCATTCTGATTGAAAGAACACGTGACTCATTTGGTGTTGAATATGGTGCGACTAAATGCACTTGACGGGCTTGTTCAAAACCTTCTCGTTCCACTTCTGTTCCACTGTGAACTTCCGTAAAAGTTTGTGTAATTTTCTCATCGAACTAAACGATAGTGATAACAAATTTACCAAGTTATAGCTTTTCAGTCTAAAACGGTTAAACGTGAGATTCTGTCCATGGCTGAAACTGATGGAATTCAACTTTATAATTCACCCATGTATGCCAAAAAACGTTTCATGCAGTTTTGGGAACCACTTTGCCCAATTCCCACTTCGTAAGCTTGTGAGCACCTATTGCTCAAATGGCGTCTCAATTACAACTTGACACTTATATGATTGGTCTCATTAAACCTTCGTTCTTTGTTTACCTCATTAACGATTCTCTTGTGAAATTGTAATATAAACCCTGTAGTATAAACTAGGCTAAATAGCCTGATGATGGATAATCGAAAACATGCTTGTTCGCTGCACTATGCTTTTCATGGTCACCATAAGAAGTTTCACTCTGTTTAATTAAGTCGAATACCTGTTTGCGCCGCAACGTCTTTATAAATGTACAAAGTTCAGTACAAGACTGACAGAAGCGAAAGCTACAGATCAATTTATTAATGAGGGCATCGACAGTTATGAATGTCCGAAACCATGTTGAACTACTAGTAATTCCGTCAGATACTCAATGAACAGGACACTGTGAGCAGCTTGTTCGGTGTACTGGAAGTCAAGTCAACGATATGCTTTGTGCATCTCGGGAGGCGAATTATCAGTTTTCTGCATACACACATCTTCCCCAGTTGAAGGACAATTAAACAGATGTGCTTTAGCCACGAAGTAGTCGTCATGGAATTCGTGGAAAAGTTTGTCGATATCAGTTATACAAGATTTGGCTTTTTGGTTAATTTGAAAATAAGGCTGCGTCTCTGAATAATCGACCGAAATAAGGAATATTGGAAGAGCAGTGAGATCGGGTGCGCGCAAATTAGCTTTTTTTTCCGGGATCTCATGGAATATGTAAAGAAATACTTTTGGAGATCCGAGTAAACAGGGGTAATTTGTGTCATGCGAGATTTTGGTCAAAAAAATGTTCGCACATTGCAAGACGTTAAGAAAAAGTAAAATCAACAAGTTGTTTGCTAGAACTATCACTGCAACGAGATGGATGTTTTGGAATGCTGGTAAAATGCACAATCCTTCGACAGCAAACCAGGGAAATCAGTTGGTGTGGAAGTATACAGACGTTGATAAGTCGACTATCCAAATGGTCTGGAACGGAGAGATAATTTGGGCGTCTGGCATAAAGCAATAGGTCTCAGACTTTGGTGAAAATATCAGTAACTCGAAGTGGCCATGTCAGGCTGTTACTCAAGGTGACCCCCATATATTTTTCACCAAGAGCTCGGAATAAGATTTCATTGTTTACCTGAATGGGGGTTTGCATTAGCAGGCTGCACATGCTGATTCCTCAGCAAGAATAAGTTAATCAAAACTTTCACTGTCATGGATGTCCAGAATATCGAGTGAATTTTGACCGTTCCCTATTTTGGAATTTGTATGGTAGGTGTCATCCTCCGACCGTCAGAAGTTTTGCGTTATGTGAAACAGAGTGAACAACTCAGCTAGAGTTTAACATAAAAATTCAACACGTTCATTCAGACCGGCCGGTGATAAGCTGTCAGGTCCGCTTGCTTTGATGGACTTCAACAAGGCAAGTTCCTCAAGACACCTGAGTTCTCAGTTGGGGTGGACTACTCAGTAGAAGAAGAAACTCCTTTAGAACTGAAAAGAAATTAACAATTATTCTGTTATAGTTACGGATTAGCTCTTAGACGTTGACAACTGGCTTCTCTTGACAAGGGGGTGTGGTGACCACAGTCCGCAAACGATAGTACATCATAGTCATGTGTGATTTGTCCGAATTGATGCGACTAGAACCAATCATGAGTGTCCTGATTAGCTTTCTGCCGCTGATCCGATAGCCGGCGAGCCCTCCGCAACTCAAACACGTGAAGAGCGCGGGGTTATTGGCACCTCTGTTTCACATTCTTTAACCAATAACTTCACGTATTTCCACTTGTAGAAGTGTGTATAACCTGAAATACGATGAAGTCGTTGGTGCATCTGAGGCTGCGAATCTGGTGCTTGCTGTGTATCGAGGCTAGCATTGGGCGGGAACTAGTTCATTGCTTACGATTAGTCATACGAGTTCGACTACTACAGAGTTTAAACCACTCAGCCTTCTCATGATTTGCCAACTCTCGTGGCGGCTTTTCTCACAGCGCGATATGTTGGTGAATACCGGATTCAAATGGTATAACTCATATCCGGTAGACTTTAAAATATATCAGTAATGAATAATTTCTTGATTCATAAACCCTTACTTTCTTTGTACGGTGTTTCTTGAGGTATAGAGGAGGACATCTGTCCGCACGAACAAAACTTACTTTTCGAAACAGCAACTTAGATAGGTAGTCCACTAATTACGTTAGATAGACCAGTCATCTTGAGCAAGCAAGCTCAAACCGGATGAAGATATTGTTTCCCTAAACCTTTTACACGTTTGTGCCCTTCTCAACACCGATCGCCATGGTGACCTTCACTGAATACCGTTCGTTTTTAACTGATTTGAGTTCCACGTGAATATGCCATCTCCGTCACTTCATCATATTCCATACACCATATACAGTTACAGCATTGTACTCAATGTGAATTCGCTGTTAACAGAACATTTCTCGTTGTAGGTCGACAAACTCCCATGTTAGATGTTTCCGGTCACAGCATACTCATGTGTAAATATTAAGTTATTATAGATTGACAAAGCGGACAGTAAATGCTCTTGCAACAGGTATTTCTATTCCAAACCATTGCCTTTATAATTCAAATGAGTCAGTAGAGGCTGGTGCATGAAATGGACCACCATCGCGTTGCATTGTGGAATGTTTATTCCATCGTTGCTTCGGCTAGGCTTGGGCCACTACATGCTCACCGTTTCATCCAGTACCTTGTGGTGAAATAGCGACTTATCAGTCCACCATCTATGTTTCAGTCGATCGCTAGCTGTTGGTCGCTGACAATCAGTCTGCTAAATTCGGTAGAACAGTGTTAAATCAAGAGTAGTGGTGACTGAATGAATGAGCGGTGTTCAGCAAACAGCATATGCTAGATCTGTGCCGAGACGGTAGCCATATCAGCAACCAATTTCTTCATTTAGCGCGAGCGAGTGGATATTCAGCCGGTGAAAGCGTAAACATCCAACCAGGTGTGGGGCAGAGCTGTGCTCCCATCATGTCAGGTCCCATTTAGTTAACTGATGCCGGCTATCATTATCCATATTTTGATTTGCAATGTGTGAAATTAAGTTTGGTTGAACGTTAAAACATGTGTGAATGTGCACCTGGCATTTTGCCATATCTCAGTGCAATCTAACGTAGACCACGTGTGGGATGCTCCTCGGTTGATGCGTCATGTTTCGACTCCTGTGTGGTTTATCTGTTCAAAGGTATAACACTTCGAGCGTGTTCTTCATGACATTTATCGACAGACAACGTCCGACATTTCTGAAGCTGGTGAGTAGTGGGTGTCTTGTTAGAGCACGTCAGTAGTGCGTATCCTTTCAGCTATCAGTCACACATCTGCACCTGTATGACTATGCCGGTTCTCCTCATAAATCGCTGGTAGCTGAGGTCTCCGATGCACGATGGTGTGAGGAACCATATTTTTCTCTTTCAACTGAAGTTTATTAAGAAACTCAGTAACAGCCCTCATGTGCACCTGTTTCAATTCAGGTTGTTCCAGCATCGTGTTTGCATGGTCGGCTACTACTTTTTGGACGACTCGATACCACATTAAAATAACCCAAAGGGTTTCACTGGAGTATATCTGCAATGGCCTAAACCAAGCGGAACGCACTGCTGCAGTGGGGCAGAGAGTGGGAACGGAAACGTTGTGATGAAGTCCCAACGCTGTGCGATGGCTTGCACTAGTAGTCGTTTCCTTCGAGTTGGGTCAGCAAACACATGTTACAAGCCACTGAATGATACCTATATTCTTTCAGATGGGGTGTACGCTTTATGTGAGTTGCACTCCTCATTGCTTCAGTGTTATCCGGCTACCGTGATTGATTGGTATTTGTAGATCTGACTCGGCTAGAGAGTCTGTTAATGTAAGCTCTCTCCTAGCGTTTGAGACTTCACTGCGATAATTCTGTTTTCACTATGTGCCCCTACTCCTCTAGTACAATCCATTTGGCTTGAACCACTGTGAAGATATGCCACGGAAATCATGTGACTGGCTTCCACCTACATAAAAGTGATATCGGGACCTCTTCAAATTGAAATTCTAGCATGCAACGCTGTCCTGGCTGTTCGTTACTCGTTTGTTTGGACATTCTTACAGGACTCGTACGTACATCGTTCCCAGATACGTTGTTCTCTTTTCATGTGTACATGTTAAACTGTGGCTGCTAAAAATTCAGCAGTGTTGTGATAAACTCTGATTGACGGCTTTTCTAGGAGTTGTAACACCGCGAGTGCACTGTACTAGTCGTCAACAGTTTAGCTACTGTTTGATTGTTCATTTAAATTGTCACTTGGACGAAATGGCTGTCGTACTGTCACAGATCAACTCAACAATTGTAGGGCTAAGTGAGTAATGCGCTGTGGCGTGTACTTTTGCACACATTGTGATGGTGATTGTGTGTAAGGTCATCGATCGATTTTCATTTGGCTGGCGTGGTGCAGTCGTGATTGTTTCTAACACCCCTGGAGAACAGCTGTTATAACGAGTCGCAAGACAGAGGTTTCGATCGATGTGCCTTCAAACTGGAACTGATTGATGGCAGTACTAAGCTAGGAAAAATGAGTTCCCACCAATATGGAAAGCGTGTTACCTTGTACAAAACAAACGGTAATCAAAATGACAAGTCCTCATTCTGCTGACAGACAGCAGTGCTGTTGTAAACCCTCCTAAACAATACGCTGGTTCGTCCTTGCTATTTCAATGCGCTTGACAGAATTCGGAGTCTCCTCCCGTTAATAATTCACACGGAAATCTCGGTCCCGAAAAGTGCTGCGACTGTCCCTATATTCGCTCCCAAGACAAGCCAAAAGACGCGTACAAAAAAAAGAGCTTGTTCCGCCCCAAAACGCGTGCGACCAAGGCGACAAAGACAGAGTACTTATAGGGCGCGCAGTGGCCATAAGAACATTCCCGAATTATAAAAAAAGAAGGATATTTACCGGAAAAATTAGTTAGGGTCACTAATGGGCACAACGGAGTAAAAAGTCTGAAGGGTAAAAACTAGCCAAAGCCACCCTCTTGGCCGCTCTGAGCAGATCCGCTAACTAGGACAAAGTCAATCGTTTTTTTCTTTCTCACGGCGGAGGCGCCTTGGGACGGTAGCAGGGTTGGCACCCTAACACCTCCCCCCTGAAGATTGTTGGGCTCAATCGTAGGACTGCTTCCGAGGGTCGACTTGAATGAGTTTGACCGGTTTGCAGCATCTGTTCGTCCGCCGTCTCCATCTCATGGGATACTTGCGCTCATTGTCCTGCGACTGTAACGTCGAATGTTCGGTTTCGTTAGGGCGTTCTTTCTTCAAGTCGAAAGTGTCCAGCAGTATATCGAGTTGCGCGGTTGGTCCTTTATGGTCGTACAGTGCATCTCCGCGATTCCGGCGAATTTGGTTCGCGTGCCACACACATGTAGCTTCACCGACTTTCACTTCATAGAGGACTGATCTTCACCGTCGGACGATTATTCCTTTCCTCCAGTTCGGCGGTCCATAAAACATTCGTACAAGTACCGGCTCGCCGATTGTGAAGTACCGCGCACGAGCTCCGTGTCTTTGATTATACTGTCTTTCCATTTCTGCATTGCGTCCTCCCCTTCTGTTTGAATGCGGAATCATGATATCAAAAACAGTCCTCAGTTTTCTACTGAAAATGCATTCTGCTGGCGACTTGCCATCCGGGACGTTCGGATTTTGGGTTGTTCGGTAATTAGTCAAGAAGGTCTATAAAACATGGCTTGGGGGACCTTCTCCTCTGAGCTTCAACAACGCTCGTTTCAAGGTGTCGACAAACCTTTCAGCCTGTCCGTTCGACTGAGGGTGGTAAACTGGAGATCGCATATGTTGAATACCTAACCGTTGACAGTAGTTTTCGAAGATGGAAGGGGTGAATTGAGATCCGTTGTCTGTGACCAACGTCTCTGACAGTCCGAAGCAACTGAAGAGTTCCGATAGTTTCTTTATAGTGTCCGTATTCGGCTGTCGTAGGATGTGAACCTCCGGCCACTTGGTGTAGGCGTCGACAATAACCAGATACGTTTGTTCATTGAGTGGTCCAGCAAAATCCATATGGAGCCTTTGCCACGGTCTTTGAGCTGCTGACCAAGTGTACAGTTCACATTTCGCAGGGGTTTTCACAGCCAGATAACACGTTGTGTAGTTTTGGCAGTGTTTATCAATTTGTTTATCTATTCGTGGCCAGTACGCAAAACTGCGCGCCAGTGACTTCATCCGGTTGATCCCTGGGTGCCTACTGTGGAATTGCTTGAGCACCTGTCGTTGGAGAGCTTCCGGTACTGCTAATCTGTTGGCAAACATGATGCATCCGTCCACGATCGTAAGCGCTTCTCGACGATGGAAGTATTCCCGTAAATCACCATTGAGGTCTGCGTGCGGTTAGTTAGTTCGGATGAACGTCACCACTTGTCTCAAAATGGGGTCCCGTTTAGTAGCCTCCTTGATCATCTCTGCTGTCACTGGAAGTGCTCGGACAGTCTCGCTGAAGTTGAGGTGTGCATCAGGTTCAATATTGACCGCTGCGATTACTGTCCTCGTTGTTCGGTGTCTGCGATCCGATGATTCTGGCTAAGACGTCAGCTTGACCGCAGCTAGTTATGGAACGGTAGTGTATCGTGAAGTCGTACGCAAGAAGCATTGTTGCCCATTTTTGCAAGTGATTGGCCGTATAAACCGGGATTCCTTTCTTTGAGCTGAGCACTGCAAGCAACGGTTTGTGATCCGTCAACAACGAAAAATGTCACCCGTACAACATTTTGTGAAACTTTCTCACGGCGAAGATTATAGCGAGGGCTTCCTTCTCGATCTGGTTGTAGTTTCGTTCGGGGAGTGTAAGCGACCTTGCTGCGTGCGCGATTGCTTTTTCATTTCCATCTGGGAACGTATGTGATATCACAGCACTGATTCCATAGTTGGATGCATCTGCGGCCACGACAAGTGGTAGCGTCGGATCGTAGTGCGTAAGCAGGAGGTCTGAAGTCAACAGGGCTTTGATGCGATCAAAAGATTGCCGACATTCCCTTGACCACTTGCACTTGACATCCTTCATGAGCAACCGGTTCATTGGCGTTCGGATTCGATGGAGTTCCGAGAGGAAGGAACTGTAGTGGCTGACTAACCACAGGAAAGACCGTAGAGTTTACACATCCGTTGGAGGCGGCATCCTCTGTATGACTTTTACGTTGGCTGGGTCAGGTCGTCAACCGTACTTGTCCATAATGAATCCAAGGTATTTGATGCTGGACATTCCAAAGCTGCATTTGTCAGCGCGAAGTCGAAAGCCATATTCGCTCAAACGAGTAAGACTTTGGCCCAGCTTCTGTTCCAGATCTTCTGCGTTTTGACCTGTGATTATAATATCGTCTAGGTAGGCAGACGCACCGGGAATATCCGTAAGCATCGTATCCATCACTTGTTGGAAGATGGCTGGCGCTGTCTTCACGCCAAATGGCAGACGGTTGAATCGCTAAAGTCCTTTGTGAGTATTAATTGTTAACAGTTCTTTGGACTCTTCAGCGACTGGCAATTGTAAGTAAGCCTCGGCCAGGTCGAGCTTCGCGAAACATTTACCGCCATTCAGCTTCGTGAAGAGATCCCGTGGTATCGGCAAAGGATACTGATGCGTCTCGAGAGTGTCATTTAGACTTGTAGAGTAGTCTTCACAGAGTCGTACTGTCCCATTTACCTTTTTGACCACAACGATAGGGGCTACCCATGCTGAATAGTTCACCGGTTTAATCACTCCAGCTTTCTGAATAAGTTCCAGTTCTTGCTCGACAGTTGCTAGCGCAGCGTAGGGTACTGGACGTTTGGGTCGAAATACCGGCTTCGTTCCAGGACGAAGGGATAAGATTGCCCTCATTTTGGTGCAGCAGCCAAGTTCTTCTGCGAACACGTCCAAGCGTCTTTGTTGGAAGGCGTTTGTGAGTTGATGTTGAACTTCTGAAGCAATCGTGGGATTCTGCTGATCTTGAGTGCGGTTGCAGATTTGG
>JTDE01002283.1:1268-19897 GCA_014338405.1 Paragonimus skrjabini miyazakii | reverse complement strand
GTAGTGGCGGTATCAGAGAGATAGAGCTGCGTGTTTTAATGGTTTGGACGTCGATCACCAAGAGAAGGGATCGAAGTAGCCTCCACCGGGAAGTTGTGTAGTGACCAACAACCGTGGGACTTCTCTAAGAATCCCGACGATAACCACTTGCTTCCTGTTTTTTTTTACCTTACACGTGCTTCTACATATACTTGTCGTAGAACGGTCGATATGAACCGCGTACCACGTTTTTTAATCACGCAACTCACAAATCGCAGCAGACGTTTGAACTTGAACCTTTCAGGTTGCTGATTCTGGTATTCGAAGGTTTTGAACACTCTTGATGAGCGCATGTTCGAATGTTGTTAGACAGATGTCAGCCTACCTTTGGATTTTCCTCCTCATTCTTCGGTTGGTGCTGTTGATCTCAGACCGGAATAGAATCATTTACTAATTATATCTTCCGTACAGTACTGGCAATATGCGATTTGTTTCCAACACCTAACGTGTTCTGTTATTCAGAGACCGATTGGAACCACAGTTCGATTACTTTGCAGGAAGCGCACCTTGACCAGATAGTGCACGGGATAATGCTCACCAATCTCATCTACTACGACAAATCCCAATAATTCTCGATCGAAAAAGAGACAAAAAACTACACACGTTAAAAGAAGGTGTGACTAAAATGTCTGTCAGCTGTAATTGCTATCTGTAATTTCTTCTTCTGATTTCTGCCCCATTACATTGAAGCTTTTGTCACTTCTGGCAATAAATCAGCGTACTGTTACATATTAACCATACGGAGTTGTTCGTAGATAAGAACAGACCACATGAGTGTCATACATGAGGATTCATCGGCACAAACAACTCTCTTATCATAAATTAATCATCCTCCTCCCTAGTGATATTCATTGCAATTGTTTAAGTCTCTGATATTTCTTCTGCAGATAAAACACTAGAATTTAAAAAAAAACATGGCCTGCAGCAGGCAAGAAACCGAAATCTGCATCCCAACCTTCCGACTGACCCTTGGTAAAAAAAGGAAACTTAGCTGTACGGGCGCATTCCACTCGGTTTCCATGCCTCTCGAACGACACATTTTCTCAAAATAATATCTGCTTAGGTTATTCAGAGGATTGTCGGATCAATGAAAAGGATAACTTGTACGCACTTAAACTAATGACCGACTGGGCAGTCTCGGCACAAACCTTGACTGATTAGGCGCTCAGAAGCTCTAAATAGAGCCAAACAGTCTACCTGGTTTCAATGTACTGGTTACTTACGATCAAGAAAATGAAAATATCACCGGCGCCTCCGCACCGGTACCGACCAGTACATTGGATAAGTGAGCGGAGTATATCTGTTCAGAATGATCCCAGATACGTATTTCGAACGCCAGCTTGCCGCCGCATGTTCGTATGCATTGATTCAGAGATGGTGCAGAATAAGCGAACTGAAACTTAACGCAGTATCTTCAGTAAGATATTGCCCGATTATTGGAATACGCGTTTGCGACTGCCCGCTCCTCAATTCGCATTCCTACATCGTGATGGTCGCCTTGAGACGACCTCACCACTCCATGCACTGCTCCGGAACTCATACACTACGTCTTCCAGCTCGTGTGCGGTCTTTATTAATGTGTCCGAAGGGTTTGATTCTATATCGCAGAAATCGGTTATCAGATCGGCCCAGGCCTTTAGTGCTCAACCATCTCTAATGCACTGCATTACTGACACCTGTCGGGACGCTTCCGCCACGCTCGAAGGCTCTGTCCTCTGGTCCCAGAGTGGTATTCGCCAGGATTGCCCCTTGTTGTCGCTGCTATTTATCATGGCAGTAGATGAGGTGTTGGTTGTTTCTCGACCGGACCTTAGCTGTCAGTTCCAGCAGATACTGGTCAGCGGTTTCGCGTATGCCGAAGACCCAATCCTGCTGGCCAGACTGGATATCAAAACGCAAAAGACTTAACTCGTGGTCATTTGTGGCGACCATAACCACAACGCAACAGCTATCGCCAAGTAGTCTATTAATTCTGTCTCGGACTTCATCCGACCTCTAAGCGCATTTGACACGGTGACCTGCCTAGGTCTCCCGTTCACCTAGAAGAGTAAAGCATTCACCATTCACCGATTGCAGCTCTGTACGATGCTGGATAAAACTAAGAAAGCATCGTTGAAGGCGAATTAGCGCGTCTACTTTCTGATATAGCATCTGATCCCGAAAATGAATTGCCCGTTAGTTTTGAGCCGAACCTACTGAAACACACTCGAAGCTGTGGACTGTATAATTCGCCAGTTTGTTCAGCAGTGGCTGCGCCTTCCGAATGACAATGACCAACTACATTCGCACTTTAGTTCACTTGGGCGGTCTGGGCATTCCGAGTTTGTCCACCATTATTCCTATCTCGCGTAAATCACAAATAAAGAAACTACTCTTTAGTCAGTGTTCATTTTTGAGTAGCGCGATCAAAGTTGATTCGTTTGGCCCTATCACGAGGGCTGTTGTTGTCCCGGTGCACGTTCAGGGTATGGTAGTGAGAAACAAGAAGGAGGCCTATGTGACGTGGATGGATAAGCTTTATCATACGTTGGACGGCCGTGCTCTTCAAGAATTGTCTTGCTCTCCACTCTGTCATTGTTGACTGTTGAATCGAGACCGCATTTTCCGCAAAATCTTCATTCGCGCCACCCAGCCCCCATGTAGTCTTCTGAGGATCAAGACCCTGACTTCTCGAGGTGACCGGAGTGACCACTCAGTTCTCTGTCGTGGTAACTACGGTCAACCAGAAAGCATTGCTCATATTCTCCAACCGTGTTGGATCACACACGAGGTGCGTCGTACTTGGCACAACCGCGTGGCGAAAGACCTGGCGAAAATGCTGCACAATCTGAGTTACGCAGTCTTTGAGGAGCTACGAGTACCAACCGCGAGCTCGTGCATCAAACCCGACATTATCGTGGTCCGTGACGGCGCAGCTGTTTTGCTGAACGTCACTATATTGGATGACTTTCGGAGTTGGTTGGCCAGAGCGGACAAGGTTGTGAAGTACTGGACCGACTGTCATAATGCCTGTTATCAGTTTGTCCCTCATACCATGTGACGTGGTCATCACTTTTCATGGTATAATGTATTCATCTTGCAAGCGATACTTCAACTGGGACTGCCCTCCTACGCAGTCACCGATTTATGTCTACTGATTGTTCTAGGTTTCCTGAAAATATATGCACATTCTTGTGGGGAACCCAGCGTTGACTGTTGCTTCATTCTGACAGTAGTCTCACTATGAAGCACATTTCTTTGTCCTGATATATGAGGCTTGACTGTCAGAGCATCCTTGTGTTCTAAAGTGCTTTTGATTTTGAAAGACTCCCCTTTTTGCTTTTATCCTCCATTTTTGTTAACTCATCATACAAGTAAATTTCATTTGATGACTGGAATTATTAAGGTTTGCTACTCCGATGGAAGGATTTGTCAATTGTTTAGTGTTGTCAGCCACGCATCGCTCGGTTGCTTGCATTAATTTCTCTTTTTTCACAATTTGTTGATTGAATTTTGGAGTCACTGTTTGCTCTTCATTTGAATGAGTCCGTGTAAATTGCCTTCCAAAGTAAACTGTAACTAATGACCAATGAAACTGTTACAGTAACTTCATTGCATATTTCATCACCATAGTGACAAGGTTGGTGACATTATGAAGGGTTCCTTCGATAATCCACTGTTAAATCATAACATATCCCGGTATCTAGAATTTGCCATTTTTATGTAGCATCCGAATGTGTGAGAGTGACAATGTTAAATTTGTTTTGTTAACTGACAAATGTGAATGAACCCCACAGCATTCTCTTTCCGTTGTTACGTAATAGCTGGTCATTTAGGTTCCGTTACCACTGCGTGAATATGGTGTTCTTTTGAACTAGTAAGCGACGATCATTTTATTCTGATACAAACCTTTGTACTATCCAAGTTGTCACCAATGACCGATAGAGTAAGGTTATCTTTAATAGCACAGCAGCACAAGGTAACTGTAATTCTTTATTTAAACTGTTTCTTTGTGCCACATGCCTTCCCTTTAAGTGTAAATCTGTTCTTAGCAATCACATGGTAGAAGAGAGTTTTCATCGTAGACGAATATAACATATAGAGTATAACCGTCGATCATTGATTTTGTACCTATTTTCGAATCACCTACAATGAAAAAGGGCACTTCATTTGGCTCACTACTTAAGATAGGCCGTAAGTAGAATTCGAAAAGTTGACCAATGCTCTTTTAAACCTGAAACGCCTTGAACACGTACCCAATATTTCCTTGGTATCTTTTGAACCGTATCAATATTGACTGAGTACGCTTATTTTGCGTTCTGTTTGCCTACAGTTCATTGACGTCTGTGCTTTCTTTAAGTACACAACACTCGAACTTTGGTTATTCCTGGAACTTGTGAAGTACACTTCGAGAATTTTTCACCTTAACACAAATTCTGTTCTTGAGATCTCTCTTTCAGATTTATGAGTACGTGTTTTCTCATATTACAAAGAGTCTGTTAACACTTGTGCAGTCAAAATGACAAATTAATACCATAGGTCACACCTTACCCGATAGATGACTCTCAACGCGTCTGGCCTATCAAATTGGTATCAGTCGAATACAACAGTAGTTTTAAAAAAAACGCCTAAGATTCGATACGCACATGCACTAGCCAACCTAGAAGGCACAACTTAGTAATGTGATGCACAAACACTGGTTATTGACTAGACTGAGCTCAGAACTGACTTCAGTTCATATGAACCATGCTACTGCTCAGAGTACAGAACATTAAACGACTAAATGTCTCGCTGCCAATATCATACATCGCCTTAGTTATAACAGCCTTTGCTGTCCACTTGTCGATGAGTCGCACACACACACGTGAAATAATCTCCACGTACTGCACCGTCAAATATGATTGAGTTTGTGCATCATCCTGCAAGTAATGCACGTCATTGACTCGGTGATCGATATCCGTGTGATTGGTTACTGTACATATCGGCTAAGTTGACTTTATTGAGGGCGGAACACTCAGAAATTAAAGATGATCGCTATTGTCGGTGGGGTTGGTCTCTTAGGAAGTAGTAAATTAATGGAGAAACTTAGGAGGCCAAGCGAACCTTGTTCTGTTTTCACGATGGAGCTCGCTTTATTTGAAGGATAGCAGCCTTTGTTTTCAGTTCATCAACCACCTGATTCGGCACAATCTGAAACTTCTCATTAACTCGTATTGCCGGCGAACTACAAAATCGGCCGTTATGTCAGCAGACTGAAAATTTTCGCACTTCTATCGTCATCTTTTCTCTCGTGTTGCTGATGTTACATAACTTGGGGTTGCGTCTCCCTCCAGAGTCGCATGTGCTATAGATCAGGTAGAAAATCTTGATCGGGATTGCGCTTGAAACATTACTCAGGCGGTTATCCCCAGAATAATGATCAATAAATACATATATATAGCGAATATTTTAACGTTGTTCGTCAGAACACGAGCAGGGAACGTGGCATATCTGTAAGACGGACAGGCTGGGATACGCATATGTGTGTACAGCTCGTTACTAAGGTGTTTGAACTCGCCTCAGGTTAAATAGCCTGTAATGCAAGTCTCCCTGGACCTTTATCTGAGCAAAACAAGTGCAGAATCACCCACTCGGTGTTTATCAGAGTGATGAGTGTTACAGAAACTTAGTCGATACTAGAGCTATGCTTCAGCACTTACGACACAACGAACACCCACTAATCTAGTTCAATTACTAGATGTTCCCTCTTAATCGACGCTAGGTTCAGCGATGCTTTAATTGGGCCAATTGTTATATTTTCGACTAACCACTCATTTACTCATTTGATTTCTATCGATTGGATACGTTAAGATACTGTTGGCTTGAGTGCTGAAAAGGTGATGTAGCTTTCAACAGACGGACCAATGATACAAGCTGAACAACGGTTTTGTGTGTATTTTCAGTGACTGACTTGAACAAATCAGTAGTTTTGGAGACAATCCGAATGCATCAGATTATAGTTGCATGGTTTCATTTATTGGGGTCTCAATTATACGCAGTGCCATATCTCGAAAAGACAGTGCAATAATAAACACATTCTGTTAGACGAAAATGGTTACTTTTCATTGAACTCAAGTTTTGTAATAGCTTACATACAGTCTGTATCTCAGTCGTGCTTGATAACTTCTGGAAAACATTTACTCGACAAATATTGCCTCGTCCCAGAACGAGCACTGAGAATGAGCACTCACTCCCCCAAGACAGTTGAAAACGATATAAACGTTTCATGCTAGGTAACTCCACTGAAGGAACAAACCTACCAGACCCACAAAGGCAATATTTTTGAGATTTGAACTGATTCAACTCCTTCCTGAATAGAACTGTGCGGCAGCTGATTCGAACCGAACGAAACATGCTTACTCAATATACTCAGATCGGATCACAAAAGTGTATAAATCAGTTAGTGAACGATCGTTGTTCATCGCTCTGATACGTTAAAGTCTGATATGTGCCTTATTAGGGAAATTATCACAAAGCTTATGTGGCGTTAAGTCTGTCGCGTGAATCACATCGAACCGAAGCACGCTAAATGGAGTTTGTGACGTGCTTTCAGACATGACCTCTTACAATTGTGAGGGTACCGGGAAGAATGGGAATTTAGTTCTGAATTATGAACACCGGGAATTGTCGTATCCAGTGACGCAAATTCAATGTGGGCTAAAAACCTTTCCGTTTTTGAACAGAATGAGACAAGCCAGGCTAAATCAACCCTTCGGAGCTTCCTAGGACACAAACAAACTTAATGACATTATCTAAAATTCACTCTAGTTCCCCATACTGCTCTTATTAACTTGCTCCTTGACCCAAAGGTGACAGCGGAACATATGCTGTTCTCTTAGTTAATAAGTCTTAATTTCAACGCGTATCAAAACGACTTTTGTTTAAACATGAGCAGTTGACGGTGTACCAGCCCAAGGACAGTCATACCGCTGCACGACGGTAAATAGTGTTTCATTTTCTCCACCCGTTATTCTGAACATCATGCAGATATGACGGTTGTTTATTTCTTGCGTATGTTGCTAAATCACTGTGCGATAATTGCATCCTAGCAGTAATAATCTGCCGTTTAAGACGCTGGGGAGTATACTTTCTTTTAGGGAGAATAGGAGATTTGAATATGCCGACAGCAGTCTCATCGTGACTCCAATATCTTTCATGAGCGCCGGACTATTTTGACGCTATTTATCCACTGTGCTGCGCTAACATTGGATAGATTTTATGGGGATAAAACGCTCTCTCTCTCAAAGGAGAAAACCTGCATTTGAGAAACATTTTTATACTAGTCGGAATATGTCCCTTGTTGAAGAAGATTACATTAGACAAAATTGCCAGAGTCTTTAGTTCCGGTAGCATAAAAAAATGCTCTGAAACATGAATGAAATAGAATCAACTATATCATTATGCAGCGAAACAAGGCTGACCCATTCTGCTACTACCAGATGGTGGTCAGAATTGTACACTGCGTCCATCAAGAAGGTTATGCTGATTAGGACTTCAAACCTGCAAGGAACGAGTATGTCAGACGAGTCAACAGGAGAGTAGTCAGAAGAAAAGCGGTTACACTCATAAGGTTGTACGTTGCATTACTGCTCGCGCAGCAGGATTGAACTGTTAAGTACGATCCAACGGACATACAGCAGAATAATTTTCACAGTTACGGCACTACTGTCTTCCGAATAGGAGTGAATGAGGTTAAAAGGAATACCATCGAAAAACAGCGCACTCCGATAGTCTAACGGTTGACAGTGACCGCCGGTGTGTTACCCAACATAGTCGAAACCCAAGCCTGTTGTAGCTTCGAATACATCTACTGTACGTAATAGTTGGCAACGGTTGAGGTCGATGGTCTGTTCATTACATCCTAGGGCTATACAAGCCTCTCACTAGCAAATGCGTCGGGCTTTTGAGTCATTAGCTCTGTATAGGGTCTATCAGATAGGCCAACATCCAGGTACATCGCAGGTCAAACGTCTGGGTGACAGACTTGCACTGAGGTTCCTCAAAATAACCTCCTTCTGCAGCACAAAAGGCCGGAAAGTAACAGACATTGTCATTGCTATGACAAAGAAGTTAACTGATTTGCACTTTCTTCATCCTTTGCTTCTAATTCTTCTTTTCTCAAGCCAATAAGAACATTGATGCTTTCGATGTCTAGCCTCTCCGACGAATAGGTCAGCAAGGTTCTCTATCGAGCACACTCTCGAACACAAAGCTGGACGTCTTCTGTGTCCCCAAAACGTGTCATAATGATCCTAGGTTTATCATTCACGTGAATTCGCCATTGGATAATGCAGAGGACCAAACATTCTTTCTCAGTGTCATCGGCGGTGGTTGAGCCGAAGTTCACGGTCAAGCTAAAGTGACGATTGCACTAGGCTCAAAGGCAAAGCAGAACTTGCTCGACTGGATCCTATTGAATGGACCCTAATGTACTGTTAGGTTTACCATATCGAGCAAAGTCGATGGACGCAAACCAGAAAGATGTTTGTTTGTTCAATCTGTATATGCCCTAATAAACAGTAGTTCAGATGCTTTCAAGAACGCATTTTACAATGCTATATTTGGTTTTCTGAGGCAAACTCAGAATACGAATATCACTTTGTTTGTTAGTGATATGAACTGGTCGCCTAAATTCAGAGCAGAAGTGATGACGCGGGTGGTGTGTTCGGTTTCCGGGAGCGACAGATTGACTAGGGCAATTGACTTGAAAAGATACTGCAAAACACATAGACCCCACACATCGACTTGCCTATTTTAGCAGAAACGACCTCAGCGCCACTCGTGCACCTCAGCCATGGGGGAAGAGCGATCAGATCGTCGCCTGCTGTCAGTGGCGCCACTTCAATAAAGAGTGTGACTCATTTTGGAGAAATCAATCACATAATCCTGTTTTTCGCGTCCGTTCTCGGTTCATTGTTTGCTTGTAAGGAGACTGTACTGGAGCGGCTTCCTGATCGGAGAAAGTTCAATCATTCAGAGATCATGCACAAACTGCTGTAAACGGAGTTGCAGTCGATTGGCACCAGCTGATCAAGACCAACAATAACTGATACATCGAATTTGTCTGTAGAAGCTGGTGTTTGGAACAAGTTGTTCAAATGCGTATCCGATTTAAACAGCCGAATTGTTTAGGTCAAAATTATGGGACGAAAATTCGAACGGGCCAATCAGAGCGTGACACGCTTGTCACCAAACAGCGATCGTTAATGTAGACACTGTTGGTTGTCTGTGAACGGAGTATAATTCTTCTAATTAGTTGAGATTGTTTAATGTCACTCAGACCACAGTTGTTCTCGACTCAGTAGTCGATTACGCGACATCGCTCAGAGATCATCTGTCCACAATCATCAAACATTCGTTTGGAACTGGTACACCGAACGCCTACCAAACAGTACTGACAGTTACTCTCCTCGGGCCACAACACTGGAGATAACCAAACGTTCAATGGACAGAAATTTCAATGGGTATGCGGACTTCTTACGACGAGTTCTGTTTTAAAGAAACATCGCAGATATGGTAGAAGTGGATTTCTGCTAGTTCGACAAACTCCTGAATAAGCATCGACTGATCCACCTGAAATCGAATGTGACAAGGACCATCACAAACTGAACTGTGCATGGACCGTGCGGCCTACTTTTCCGACCGAGTCAAAAATATAGAAAGGTATTTTCATCGGGACGCTGTTTTCCATTATTCGTGGTTGCATTGACAGTCAACAGATTGTGTAATGTGACTGAGTGTGAAAAAATAACTCCCATATTTAAGACTGGTCTGGACAGGCTCATCTGACTGCGAATGATGGAGAGTTTGTGATTGTTTATGACGTTCCGGGAAACCAAAGTGACTGTAGCTTAAATTGTTAAGATTTAATAAAGCCCCAGGTTCGAACCTTCTTCCTCCAACCCCTTTCAAAGATGATGGAGAGAGATCTTTGTTTGGAACGACTACACTCCTCCGTCTCATAGTGAAAACTGCACTGGTGCCCACCAACAGACATTCACATTTTCACAAACGTGTCGGAGAATCATGTGACAATCACAGGATTATTAGCTCTGTCTTAATCGCATTCAAGATGCTCACGGGTCTCATAATACTACAGCTTCTGAACATACAGAGCACCAGATAGAAAAAGAAAAACAGGCAAGTTTCCGGTCATATCTTGGGTGTATCAAACATGTCTACACTGTTTCATTGCAATAAACACTGGAGCAAGGGTACTCGTTTTCTCAGTCAACGGTCGAGGCATTTGCGAGCCTGAAGACTTCTTTTGACCTGGATGTCCGACGTGCTCCCTCGGGCTGTTTCCATCGCAGGAGAATTCCGACCTGAGTGCAGAGTGTGTGTTTGGGCGATTATGTCGAACGTACTCCACGTCGAGTGGCGTTCTAAAGAAATGTCCGATCTCCCTTTCCTTTTCAAGTTTGTGGTGGACGACATCCTGGGAAGATCACTTAAAAGTTCGGAGGATCTTGTAATCGAGATTCTGCCGGATAGTTAGCTGAATTATATTTAGTATGCCTACCGCATTAATTTGCTTCTGTTTTTCTCAGCTCGAGCGTCGATTTGACCATTTTGGCAAGTGTGGTTCCGGTAGTTCCCAGTCAGATGATTAAATGTTCGTCTCGTTCTGGTGAACCACCTAGACATTCTAGTCTACCAACATTTTAATTGATCCAGTTCTCACTAGAACACGGTGTACAGCATTTTGTCACCTGTGTGTAGAGGAAATGATCCGTTGTGTGCTGAAAGGTATTTGCACGAATGCAGGAGCCTTTTCTTTACTTAGTTGTGTCAGACTGCTGCATCGTAGTGTGTTTTGCAACGCGAAAACCCGGATTTAAGTGTTGGCTCATAACACTTCTTATCATGTGCACACCACTTACTGAACGGTGCACTCGTTGCATGCAGCCAATCGTCGTTAGTCACATGGCTTTTTCGGCGGTAGTGGTTTCACTTCTATTGAAAAGGTGTACAATCTATAGTAGCAAAAATACTGAACACACCTAATGGCTCAATATAATTTTGGTACTGTCATTTTCGATACATTGTTGAGTAGAACGAATGTGATTAATTCTTGATGAGATATTTTTGATATTTCGATCAACAGCGATATGGGACAGTAATGAAGAGTAATCTTGAGCTTAGACCACTTAGGTCTAAAAGAACGATTGATATCAACTCAACCGTAAAATTCGTCGTACAGAGTTGGAAAAGACTATCACCTGTGTACTTTTGCTGTTCGTATTGGATGGTGCAACATGCATCGCTGGAGGTCTGTTTTTTTTAATTCAGGAATGCGTTGTATATCGATACTTTCCCAGTAAAAAAAGCACAACACTGTCATTTATTCACTGACAAGATTACATGATCTTCGCAAGTTTCTGTGGTGCTTCCAAGTTGACACGCCGCCCTGGCGTTGACTAGTCACGTGGACGCCCCGTACTTGGGCACCTGAAGTGTGACAGTACACTGTCTACATTGCAGTTACCATGTTGTTTTGACAGTGGTCTATGCGTGAACAAATTGCCATATGACTAGGCCCCTTGCGATTGGCAATTCATTTAGCATTTACTGTACTCACTTGTTTGCAAACTTTCTGTTGCCTTTTGTCTTTACATATTAGCATGACAACACCTTAATTGGTGCACTACACATCATGTTGGCAGATGACTACTTTGATGAAGAATTACCTGCATCTGTTCGCACATTAAAATTTTCTCTATTTCGAAGACGATCAGCTCATCTATTTGCATGTGCAAATGTGAGATAGATTACTATTCATAGGGGTCCAGTCATGTGACGATTTGTTCATACACAGCTGCCAGCAAAGCGACCTGACAGTTGCAATATTCCAATGTTGCTACACACATCCGGTGTTCAAAGCAACTAATGTTTCCGGGAATAACCAGTATTGGGGCAACAGAACAGTCTGAAGGCTCACTGCAACCTGAGGCGGATGTATAATGTCATTGCATCTTTTATCCTACGTTTACACATAATTCTTTTTCCATAAAAACTATTCTGATAGCTTTTGTTCGTTTATTGCGAAAGCTGGCTGTTGTCACCTGGTTACTAAGAGCGATAGTTTCATAGGACTGGACTCATAGTTCTGTTCCGAGTGTTTATCGCTGATGAGAAGAGCTACACATTGGTTAGAACCGGATCAACTTCGGATCAGAACGTTAGGAGATATATATATGTACCTACACTATTGAGCAGAAAAATGGGCTTGTTTAAGCATCACCAATATTTTGTCAGCATTGACCAGGAGTCACAAGCTTCCAGCTGTTGTCTTCTGCACGCCGTATCGATTTGATGTTACCAGAGGAAATTACACTATTGTTTCTCTGCATCAACGCGTTGAACGTTATGACAAAATTGCTAGTTGCTTTGATCTAACTAAGCGACATATGGTTTCCATTAGTTCCTACTATTTAGTGTGAACGTCTCAAGAATCTCAGTGAAGTAGCTGGTTGGATCCATGCTCATCCTTTGGTTTCGAGTGCATCCCTCTAACTGTCAGCCCTATATTCTCTGTTCGTTCTGGGGTCCACGCTGTTACATTGGCGATCGCCAAGTGCCCAGAGAAAAGCAGGCCGGACAAGTTGACGATGTCTACTGACATCTTCTGACTTAACCTAACGCGTACTTTGGCAAGCCCAACTGGAGGGGAGATTCGAGGCTTACAATTGTGCGCACACGTGGTTCACATGACCCACTAAAGTGGCCTTGACTGTCTGTTGTTCGGCCAAATAAGCTGTTCTGTTCAGCGAGACACGTGGTCCCTCATACCTCATGGTATTTTGGTCAGATTTTTGGATAGCCCTAGCTATTATGTAGCCATTCTTACGAGTTATTTCGTGATACATGTTACGGTAGATACCTTATTCGGCAGTATGAATTAGCTCTGCTTTTTTCCTACAATCGGGTATGCATTAGGTTGTCACGTCGTCCTTACCAAGGACGTAATTTCTCAGTTGCCCACATCACACTATCCGACACAGAAGGGCACGAGTGCATTCTAGTAACGGCCGTTTCAATTCTGAGACCATTTCGGTGGTAAATACACGGAGGTGACATGTTCTGACTGCACCCGTCCTCGAAGGAGTACAAATTTTCCCCGGTTACTGGTAACGAACCGATTTATTCGATTTCCATGAAATTTAAAAGATTTCCTGTGCTTCTTAAATCAGGAGAAGGTGACAGACTGAACTGTAAAGGAAACCTTTTTATAACCATTTCGACTTCGAAAGTAGCCGCAACTTTGCACTCACAGCGATAACGCTAGTTTAACAGAAAAATTGAACTTGAGACGATTATCTGGAAAACTGCTGGGATGGGATGGCTTTCCGTTTTTAGTGCCATGTGCAGCAGAACTCTTTCGGAAAGTATCACCACAGTGATACTAGACCCACCCCTACAAGCTCTACCGTACTACCTACATACTGCATACGGTTGATCAGTAAAGTACAAAAATAGCTTCAGGATCGATAGTTGTTTCTTCTCGTAAGCATAGTCCACCAGTGCGATCCCGTCTCAGCAGGATATTTCGTCAAGTCTAAGTTGCGTATGGCAACTTTCAAGAAAGCTCAGGGTTCCAGAGAACAAAGCACCTCGATTTAGACGAAATTTTTAACGAGTTATCCAAAACGATCTCGGCACGGATAAAATGGTCACATAAACTATGTTGACAGGGAGTGTAACGATAGGGTACAACAACCAGACTACGAAACTGAGACATACCAAGCGATGCCTATTGTTCCTGGAGCAAGGTCAAAAAATGTCACGTCAAAGTCCACAAATGGCACGGTGAATCCAAAAACAGCATGACTTGCCCGAATTCGACGAGAAATGTGTTAGTTTTGGATCAGTCCTTTAGTAATTTGTGAAGTTGTGTTTTTTATGAGTGCAGCTTTTTATTAGTCATCATTTGATGGAAAAATTATCGTGTTGGCACAGTTCGTCAGGGAAATATCGCATCCTCACCTTTTTCATTTGTACTTTTCCATGCACACTGGTCCCCAGCCTAGCGTAGCGTTTCAAACGCTTAGACGGTTACAGAGACGTGTGTGAACGATCAGGTGTTATCAATCGTGGATCGTGGTGGCCAAAACGTTTGGACGACGGAGCTAAACTACTTGACCTGAAATACTCGTACTTCCCCGTGGCAGCTAGTCTGGCTGTGGTTACAACGGTGTGGTGACCGTCACCAGCATTGGCCTGCTGGACAAACAGTCCTGATTCCACGCCTTTTGGTCTTATTCCTTCGGGCATACATTAGATTCGTCGTGTGTGAGTGAAACCACAAGCAGTGCAGCGCAAGTCACTTGTGGTGATGGCTAAGCGCAGGCGTCCTTTGATCTCGGTCACTATGACAGGCTTGTCCGAAACGGATGCCGCCGACCCTGCGGCTACTTCGATGTCAAAATATATGCTCTGGTTCTACTACTGAATAGAAGTCGTGTGAGCAGTATATTACGATCACTCATTCTCGCTGCACTTGTACGGTCTTTCAGTCTGCTTTCAGTGTTTTTGAGATTAATTATCCAGATGGATCCAAACTCTACATTCAACTAGCTTGCTCAAAGTGGGTGATCTCAACTATGGCCAATGGGCATTTCCTGAGGTACAACTGCTGACATCAGGAGCACAAGGTGACTCAAATCCAATCCCATGAGCGATGCAATCGTCCAGTTAGGATGCTCCAACTGCACATGATAAGTGCATCAAAACAGCCTCAAAACTTCGTGTGTGTAGCTGAACAGGGATTTTGATCAAAAGCTATCATAAGCATGTGCTCGGCCATGGAAGGTTGGGTTAGGCTCGTTTCGTTCGTTAAAATAAATTGCGGCTTAGGCCTCAGACAGTTTTTAAGCACACACTACACGACAATTAACCCAACAAAAAACATCGATTAACATGCTTGGTAGGAGTGAATAAGTTCCGATAGACCCACTCCAAGTTGATTTACATCCATACTGGTGCGTCTACACGATCATTTTCATCTACGAGCTATTTCAACATGACAAAAACACGGGTGCAATATTTGCTTTCAGCTGTAGAATTTGCACGTTCAAGCACGAAAGTACGTGTAAACAGAGTACATCATCGTAGTTTATTCAGTAAGATGTTTATGTACCTGTAGACGTAGTTCAATGTGCGCATTTGGGTACCTGTGTGCATTGCTAATCGATTCATCCGAGGTAGGACACACACATAAAGCTCTGACTGTGCAGTGTACTTGTGTATGCAAACCTGCTACGTTGAAACTAGTTTTATTGCACAGCAGGTGTTGCAAATAGTGAGATGAGATGGACATGAGACGAAATTGGGCTTCAGAATTGTTTTGCACTTATCAATATAATACGTAGTACTCAAGTCAGTATATTCTCCAACTATCCGTAAAAAGACTTACTTGGATTCCAACGAAAGATGTTTCAGACAGATCAGACCTCGTTATCATGTTGTTTTGTTACACATTATGCTTCAATCAACCTGTTCCAACAAACACTAATCGGAAACATGTTAACGATGCTTATTGTGACAGATTCATGTCAATCAAAACTAATTCAACAAGGTAAATGAACTTGCCTCAGTCTCACAGCTAGTAAACCAACGTCGTATCGCTTTTTACAACAAGTGAATGCAACGGCATTCACCAATTTGATTGAACACAAATAACTATGCGGAAGTCAAACTTAGACACAAATATGGCGATGGGACTTCTAGTATTACCTTAATGAAACAGTATTAGACAGTAGGTTACCCACATTCAATCAAAGCTGATTGCATCTGTTAAGCATACGGAAGTACCAATTACCTTTAGAGATATGATATTCCATCGGCAGACTAACATAATCATCAAGAACAGATTGAGGGGAAATAACGCATAGCCTATACAACATGAGATACATGATACACATGAGATATTCCAGATGTGGTCCGTCGGTTTGCCAACACAGAAACATTTTCCTTACACATGATGACGGAAGACGTTGACGAGCCGTATCAAATGCTGAATTGTATTCCGAAGTGGTCATTTTAAGTTTCCACAGTACTCTGCGACGTTACCTGTAGATCATGTGCCTGACGTAGCTCAAAGGAACATTTCCGGTGAAGTAATATCTGCCAACCGTGAGACCTATTCTCATGTGAACATGGTCAACTGATACCGTTCCGTCAAGACCCGAACGTTTTATCCAGATGTTCACGTACACATAAAGCACAGTGTGGTGCTGCACAGTCCTGCTGAAATGAAACGTATCGAAATTCTCTGTTATTCCATTGTTGATATTACCTTCAGAAGCAGTTTTTTGAGATGCACATGCTCTAGTTTGTGAATTATTACGTAAAGATTGGTGTTACCTATAGTGTTTTCATCGAAGATTGAGAAGAAGAAAGGTCCGACAATGTGTGCCTAAGCAATCCCCGCTCATACCATAAGCTTTAGGCCATGGTGACATAGGACGGGTTTACTGACACGCCAAAACTCAGTTTCTGTATGATTCCACTTGTATGAAATATTGATTCATCAGTAACTACTGTCGAATACGTACATCCCCGTCTGAAAACTGCCACGTTTACATCTGGATCCGTTAACCGAAGATCCTGTCATCTGGCCTTCTGGTATAGTTGATACTTGTGTCTTTTCAGTATCCAATGTACAGCGGACTTCGATGTGTCACGTTCTTGAACGAGTTGACAGAAGTTCTCTTAGGGGCTCTTTTTCACGGGTCGTAGAACATCGTTAGCAGAACGATAGACAGATTACTTGCAGATCATGAACAATACTTGTTGCAACAAACGTTTTAATCAGTCTTCGAAGTGATTTACAAATAACCCATCACATACCCACGTAAACTACAATGAACTTGCTAGTGGTCTGCTGCGCACTTTCACCACAGGCAGCCTAAATAACAATCAGTACAACACGTTGTTCAGTAGTCAGATTGCCGACGTCGTACTCTTAATCACAGACCACCTTCCAACATGATAATAACTGTCCGACAAATTAAACTTTGCAAAGTGTGGTGCGAAATAAACAAAACCACGGCCGGACATACATCGAACTAACCAGTCGCCCGAGGACCCATGGTTCCGACACACCTTCGGTGGAGCTATGGATACTGAACCACAATCAGAGGCATTCACATTTGTAGTCTGTACAGTTCTAGATCGACCAGTTTGCGAACAAACGTAATTCTTACGGACTGGAGGTTATGTGCTTAACTCGGTCCAGTTCGAACAGCACAAACTTGTATCGATATGACGTCCTAAGTAGTAAACGATCAATCAAATTCCGTATGGTGCCAACGTTTTGTGTCTATCTAAACCAAACGGGCTTCGCATCCTGGATGTGTCATTTTTCCGGGCAACACACGTTTGTAGTGAACAAGGCAGCCTAGATTGAAAATAATTTTTTAAATAGCTGTCCGTGTCGATCACGAGGACGCAACAAGTGGTCTTCATTACGACACTAATCTATGATCATACTAGTCAAGTAAGACACTTTGATGAGAAGCGGAATGACACACCCCAATACCAATGACACACCATAATTCACTCAGTGCTTCGACAGCACGGCCATATAAGATTGTGTCACAGTGCAGCTATTTTTGGCACACGTATAGACTGCATGATACGTGTATTTTCCTACTGAAAAGTTGCTGCGTTCCAACAATATTTTAGAAATTTGCACATCCATTTTGCTCATAAACACAGCCTCGTATCGTCTACCGTTTGCTGAAAAAATTATCGTGTTGGCACAGTTCGTCAGGGAAGTATCGCATCCTCACCTTTTTCATTTGTACTTCTCCATGCATACTGGTCCCCAGCCTAGCGCAGCGTTTCAGACGGTTTGACGGTTACAGAGACGTGTGTGAACGATCAGGTGTTATCAATCGTGGATCGTGGTGGTCAAAACGTTTGGAAGACGGAGCTAAACTATTTGACCTGAAATACTCGTACTTCCCCGTGGCAGCTAGTTTGGTTGTGGTTACAACGGTGTGTTGAATCCACTCACTAACCGACCCGGAGACCTGTTTTGGGTAAGCCATTCAGATGGAGTTCCCATGAAATCGTTTGACCCTCAGATTCTGTATCCGGGTCCATGGTTGTCAGACGGTCGGCAGTTTCCAGCTTCGACTCATGGTAACCACGGGGTTCGGTGGATTTCAAATCCACCTTGGGACTCGAAAGGACCTCCACATACCGCAAGCCTTTTAAATTAAATTTAACGTCGTTATCGAAGCACATATACTGACACCTCAGTTCTTATCTGAGTGGCTCAATTCCTACTACGCAACTGGTACAGAATGTAGCTACCAACCCATGGTACCCGCGAATCAATGTTATGCCAGGTAGTGCGAATACTTGGTTATGGAGTGATGGCATAAGAAAACCAGACTAACAGTAAGGGTGCTCGACAGACACACCCAAAGTTGAGTAGACGGTTCAGTATGCTGTCGACGATTACACATCAAACATTTCCAGCCGGGAACTTTGGAGTATGATTGAGGGAAGAAGCCAGTGCAGCTGATAAATGGCCGATCGTTCCTCATATGTGTAAAAGT